>JAAGNO010030296.1:22260-33434 GCA_033439905.1 Ceryle rudis | reverse complement strand
GTAACTTGAGTTCTTACAATTTGAATTAAGCCTTTTTTTTTTTTTTTTTTTTAAAGAGGCCACAAAATTATATTTTTTATGTGTTTTCACTTTTGGTTAAATTTAAGATCTTTAATTTTTTTTTTGACTCTTTATATAGTACATAGATAGCATCTAGACTAGGCCTGCTGCCAGGGTGAAGTGTTAAAACTGCACAGAAATGTTCTTGGAACAGTCATCTGCTATTTTCTGCTGCATGGGGTAATACAAAGAGAAATGAAACTTGAAAAATGGGAAATATGTGAATTAAGAGATCCATCTCAGACTGAATCCAGCGTAGCCTAATTTTTAGGGTACTCTGTGTGTGTCAAAGCTTACCAAAGAGTAAGCCCCTTTGAAGAAAATTAATAGGAAGCATTCTGTGACTCCCCAGTCTGTCCATAGTGGCTGGGAGCTCTCGTGGCTGTAGGTGTCTGTTCTGTGATGGCCATAGCTGCAGTTTGTCGAGGTGAGGCTACGTATCACACATGGTGCATCTGCCTGTTCTTCACATACAAGCTAAAACTGTAGACCCCAGAGCTTTGTTTATAGCATAAAGCAAATAACTGTTTCCTGGTCCCTGGCAGATATTCAGGTTTTGATGGGCAGCCTGGTGTATCTGCGGCAAGGGATAGAGAACTCTCCGTACGTTCATCTATTAGACGCAAACCAGTGGGCGGACATCTGTGACATCTTTACGAGGGACGCCTGTGCTCTTCTGGGTCTCTCGGTTGAATCACCTCTCAGTGTTAGGTATGCTGGTTTTCACTTCCTTTTAAGACCGGGTACACTGTGTTTTGATTTCTGTTTCTTGTTGTGGACGACAGAAATTGCTTTTGTGAAGTAGCCTCATCTGGCTGGTATTAAATTAAGAGTGTAGCTTCAATTAGCTTTAACAAGATTTGCGAAGATTAGGAATCGGAGGTTCCTGTGTGCTGTGCTTTACTCTGCACCTTTGCAGCTCGAGAGGAAGCCCTCATGGGTGGAGCTTGGCTTACGTACGTTAGGCTTTGGTGCGAAAGATGAGGATGGCAATCGGCCAATTATTCCCGCAGCAAATGTGTGGAAACTGTCCCTGCTCTTTAATGGAACCCCTTCCCCAGAACAGTGGCTGTGATTCAGGCAGCATTTGATCGCCTTGGGTTTTAATCCACGCATTACTTTACCCATCCTCCTGTTAGAAGAATGCTTGAGAGTTATGTCGTGATTTCAGCTTCTAAGATTGCCAGATTGTTTGCTGGAGCTCATTTGCAAAGAAGAAAGAGGCACTTTCAAGCTCAGAAGCTAATTTGACAAAACGCAAATCTGTAGGAGGCTGCTGGAAATGTGAAGACAAACCAACCTAATCTCCTAGCTTCTCTGATTAGCTGCTCTTTAGCCTTTGCATGTCAATTCAGTCAATATACTCACCTGATACTCTCATTTTCATTTCAGGCACTAAATATAAAATAAATTACACATATTTTTCTGGGCAAGATTTGGTACTTACAGAAGCTTCATGACCTCTGTTTGGTTTTTTTTGGTGTATGTTTTGGCTTTTTTCTTTCCACTGTTTGCATGTTGCTTTTATTAGATTTGTGTGCTTAGTTTAGACCTCTTAAAATGGCCAAGCTTTGTGCTTCTCCTGTTTGCACCTCTGTCGCAAAATACAACAGAGGCAACAAAGGGAGCACTTTCAGATTAATTGTCTCTCTACAATAAACATTACAAGTTCCTGTTTGAGGGTTTTATAGATACCTAAAACTTCTGTCTCTGGTTTTTGGTTTTCATCCTCCTCCTGTTTCAGCAATTAACAGCAATCGTTATAATTAAACTGCTCATGCTCTGACACTGTAATGCCTTTTTCAGTGCAAATGGCCAAGAGATTTTCGGTGAAGTGGAAAATCCCTGTTATTGATGTTTGGATTGGTTGGACGCTTGCTTTGTGCCTGGTGTGAAATCGATTGCACTGAAATATATTTACTGTATAGGTGGTATCTATACTCTTGTCATAAATGAGATTGTTCTAAAGTGGTGTGACCTTTGAGTCCTGCAAATCCTTTAGAAATTAAACCAGCTTGAAGTTAAACCCCTCCTGTAAAATACACTGCTTCTGGAGCAGGAGTAGTGGTCACTTTATGAGGCTGATCGGTTTCTCCGATATTTATCTAATCCTGTATGGGTCTCGTGGTCTGAGTTGCTATTGAATTTACTATTTACTTGAGTTGTTACACTCTTAAAGGGCTCTTCCAGAGTTGTTTTCATTAACAGGCTTCCCAGGAATGTGGTGGAATCACCATCCCTGGAGGTTTTTAAAAGATGTGTAGATGAGGTGCTGAGGGACATGGTTTAGTGGTGTCCTGGCAGGGCTGGGTTAATGGTTGGACTCTTAATCTTGAAGTTCTCTTCCAACCAGAACGATTCTGTGATTCACACAGAACCATTAAAGCAATAATGCTTTTATTTCTAAAAATACTATTTGGCTAAACTTTCCCCAGGGGATTAACACAAGTTACATTCAGGGCTGAGATAACCAGAAAGCAAAGTGTAAGGATTAAAACGGCCAGTCAGAGGTGAGGGATATGTGGTGTGTGTTTGTTTGTGGGTTTTTTGTTTTGTTTTGTGGGGTTTTTTTGTGTTTGTTTTGGGTTTTTGGGGAAATTTTCTGTGTGTGTGTGTGGTTGGTTGGGTTTTGTTTGGTTGGGTTTTTGTTTGGTTTTTTTTAATTTAGCTTAGGCAAGAGATCCATAGGCTTCAGGTACATGCCTCCCAAGTGAACTAGCCAGAATGTTCCTGCAGAAACAAAAACAAATACCTGGAGGGGCAGAGTGGAGAGGAAGGTCCTGTCTCTGTAGACAATAAAACTTGCACGAATAGTAAAATAATCTGCCACAGACACAGAGGAGGCTGCTGCAAAGGTCAAATCCTGTTTCTGTTGCTGCTGATTTCAGGCTTATAGTACTGTCATCAAACTTGAGTCCTTCAAAACATCAGGTAATTTGTGGAAACTCGGTGTCATACTTTCTTTTGTAACACAGTGAAATATTTCAAAATAATGTGGTAAGTTCTGGCAGTGGGTAACTCCTGGAGCAGGCTGAACTGTTGGGACACTGACTGGATTCGGTTGTACGCTGCCATTCTTGTTACAGGCCATGGTTTGTTTCCTTCCTTCATTTGCCTTCCTGTGGTGTTTGGTGGTGGGTTGTTGTTTTTTTTTTTTTTGACATTCCTTTTCTTTCTTTAAGGTGAAGGTGGAAAGATGTGTTTCTTTACATGATAGGTACATACAGTTAAAGGATGATGTCTTGTGTATATGTGTGGGTTATGCAGAAACTCTTAGGCTGCATGTACTCTTCCACGGCTCAAAGCAGCTACTTATATAAGCTAATATGATGCCTTCCTCCTGTACAGCTCAAAATCAAAGTAGGTGGTATAGAAAATGGATTCACTGTAAGGGTCAGAGTGGAGAGTAACTGTTCTCAGTCCAGAATGAGGGCCCTAGCCCAAGGCACAGGGTGACTGAGAACCTGCCCCAAAACTCTTGCTTGTTACACTTGAAAGGAGCTTAAAAGTACAAACAAGAAGTGAACAAAGTGGTACAGCACTCTCGTGTTCCTGTTAATCTTTACCGTAGAGATATGAAAAATGTTCATTTCCTAACAGGCTTCTGATGTTAACATTTCCTTTTTCTGCAGTTTTTCAGCAGGTTGTGTAGCATTACCAGCGCTAATTAATATCAAGGCAGTTATTGAACAAAGGCAGTGCACAGGCGTTTGGAACCAGAAGGATGAACTACCGGTGAGTTGACGCTGAGCTATCCCAGGGCAGATTTCTAATGGCAAATGCTGGTTTCAGGTTTTCTTTGTGCTGCAAATTAAGGAATGTTATAGATGGCTGCTAACTCCAGCAGGTCTGGGACTTCCTGCTGTACCAGGGGCCTCCATCCCAGGCTGATGGAGGTACCTGCTGCTTTCCCCTTTGCAGGTTCAGCCAGTAGTGATGCTGAGCATGAATCGCAGACACCCACCCACGCGCACACACAGAGGACACTGATACAACCAGCTACTCAGGCTGCCGCAGACAAGGCGCTGCCTTCAGCAGCACCCACATGGCAGGATTTGCATAAAACATAAGAATAGACGGCCAAGATCCCTTCCTCCTCTCTGTCTGGTAAAGATTGAAATTCGCTGGTAAAAGCAACACACGCATTACTCTAGAGGCACAATCAAATGCCTCTAGAGTATCAAATCAGGGACCTTCAATCACTGGCATGGCCCTTCTGGCCCCTTTTATATTCCTTTCTGGCCATTCTTCTCCAATCCCCTTCACCTCCACGTTCCTCCTGCAGTTTGTATAGTTCTGCTGACCCCAGCTCCTCCAAGACCCTCAGGTTCGCATTCTTACCTGTTGGTAAAATCCAAGTTGGGTTTCAGTTTCTTGGTGACCTATTGATTAGTGTGACTGACAAGGCTGTTTCTTGTTACCGTCTCCATTATTTTTTTTTTTCAGGTTTATATCTCTTGATTTTTTTTCTTTTTTTTTTTCTTTTTTCCCACCTTCACTTCTTATGTCCTTTCTCATTGAAAAGGTCTTTGATCAAATGACCTTAACAGAACAGATGGTCTCACCTTCCCCTCAGCCTTACATGGAATGTGTGAGGTGTTTCTGTACAACTGGAAAGCAAATGCATCCTGCTGAGAAACATGAACTTCCTCTAGCTAGGCCTGAGCTCTGTCTGTGGGCTGCTTCGCACTGACTCTTTATCGGGCGGATAGGAGATGAAAGAATTGCTGCTACATCTGGGGACATGGGAACTGAATTGGAATCCAGTGCATCATGCTTCCAGCACAACTCATTTATATCAGTCGAAATGAAGCTTCCCAGTTTCCCTTTATAGCTCTTACCAGGTGTGTGCAGCTCCCCAGAGGCCTACTCCTGATTTGGAAAGAAAACCTATTTAGTACAAGCTGGGTGTGAACTGAGGTAGCCTCTTTGATTGTAGCTGGAAGAAATTCGTTTATAGTAAGTACATGTGTTGAGTCTTTCCCAGCTGTGCTCTCTGTACCACTGAGAGCGTAACCTCCAAGTGCAACAGCCTGGTGGATTGACGCCCTGCAATCCAGACAGGAGTGGGGGAGCACTTGGGTGAGCTAAGGAGCACTTGGGAAAGGACTGCTGTCAGATGCAGATCAGTTAATAACACATAAATGCCTCCTTGCATTTTCTGATCTAGAGGGTCTCTGTCAGGTACCGCTAAGGCAGAACGGGGGTGGGAAGCCTTATTTTCATCAAAGGCTACGTTGTCAATTTTGCAGAAGGTTGTACCTGTCAAACTGAGGACTGGTCAGAGCCAGGAAGTTCAGGTGCAGAAGCTGTGATTTTTTTGCAGTTCTTGCTTGATTCCTGAAGTCACAGGCACATTGTTCTGAGATGTCCCTATCTGAAATCATTTTGTCCTGATGGCAAGAGTTGTGCTGTACCAGTGTCTTCTGTGCTGGTCCTGAAAATAAATTATTTTGACACACTTCATTACTGGCGTGACATGTAGATGTTAGGCAAGTCTTTCAAGAAGCTGTAGAACATTCATGTGATCAATCCAAGGGTTTCTCTGATTTTGTGGTTTGGGTTTTTTTGTGGTTTGGTTTTCTTCTGTGTGGATTGTTGGTTGTTGTTTGTTTGTTTGCACTGTTTGTTTTTTTTTTCTCTTAAATATGAGTAGTCATCTAGAACACTTTGGAAATCGCTGACTAGGAAATACAGAAGGTCTTGTTGGGTCATCAGCTCAGTTTTCCTGCCAGGGCATAAATCTGCACTAAAATGTGCACTTGTCCCTTGGCAGAATACTGTGCTTTGTTGGGGGTGGGGAGAAGCATCAATAAATCACCTTTTTAAGATCACGATTAAGCATTTTTGGCTAGGAAATTGTCAAGCATCCATGCAATGGATTTTGCTGCCTTCACAGCTAGTGAAATAGTGAAATCCATTAAGTAGGGGGCACGACCTGAAGGGATAATTGTCTGGAAATGTAGTTTCCCAAGATGAATTGTGATGTTAATTTCTTTCACAGATTGAAGTGGACCTTGGTAAAAAGTGCTGGTATCATTCAATATTTGCCTGTCCTATTCTTCGTCAGCAAACAACAGACAATAATCCACCTATGAAATTAGTCTGTGGTCATATTATATCAAGAGATGCTTTGAATAAAATGTTTAATGGCAGCAAGTAAGTACCATTCTTTTATTTCAAGCAACATACAGACAAGGACAAATCTTAAGACTACAATACAGTGTTTCAGGAAAACTGAATTCGTAATTACATAATTGGTGGATGCTCATTAATCTTAGAGAATGACTTAAAAGCAAGATAAGCTGGGTTGATGCGCTGAAGAAAAGCATAATAAACCCTCTGATGTTGTAGAAAGTGAGATTACATGAAAGAATGCAACGAGCAGGGTAATTTTTCAAGTGTAAGTGCCGTTGTGTTCTCTTAAATTTAAAATGGAGGCTTTTACACACATAGTAATGAATGAAACATCCCTTAAAAATAAAATAATAAAAAAAACCCCTCTGGGGCAAATATGGCTCAGTAATTGAGCAGGTAATTGAATTATCACTGTGGAAATACTCCTTAGCTATCGGTGGGGTAGCTACGGGCTTTTGGGAAGGAGGAAATGGGAGAGAGCGAGTTATACAGATTTCCTTGAGGATGAACGAGTGGTAATTTGAATGGAATATATGCAGCTTCCGCGGAGGCTGTCAGCTTAATTTAGAACCATAAATTGTTTAGCTAAATCCAGTGTGAAAATAAGTGATGCTATGAATGAAAATTTTGAGTGATGGTTTTTTTTTCTTTACCCATTAGAAAAGCCTAAAGATACTGCCTTCATGGGTGACTTCAGCCATTTCAAGCCAGTAAACTTGCTGCTACATTATTCCTGTCCCCAATCACTCTTTCCTGATGTTTTTAGTGACAGCAAATCTCTTGACAGTATTAATATGGGGGGGCTGTGTGTGTGTGTGTGTGTGTGTGTGAAAGGCCCAGACTCAGAGACGGGGGAAAAAATAGACCAGTGCTAGGAAAAAATATTGTAAGCAGGTGGAATGTTATTGGTGGAAACCTCAGCAGGGAGGTCAGACTGACCTCTTTAGTCATCGCCCACAGGAGCTGATCTACATGGGTTGTAACATCACAGCATTTTTTGGGAACCAGACAGTAAAATGTGCTGGATGCTGGGGAAGCTGAAGTGAAAGCTACTGGCCTATTTAAAATGACTAAAATACAACAAACTAGTCCTAAAGTAGAAATAATAGATGACTCATGAAGGGTAATTTCTTGGTATTTAATAATTCAGGGGTGTGTGGGTGAAAGGTGAGAAAGAATATAATTAGAAGAAAAAGCGTGGTAAGGGCTCTCTCAGCTAAAGGTGACTCTTACTGGAGCCAAGTAAAGCGTTATGGCTTGAGAGTGCGTTTGTTTCATGCTGCAGGGGGAAAAAGAGGAGGGACTGTCGCTGCAGACTCGCTACCTTTAATGGTCAGTTGTCATATCGCCGCGATTCTAACACGTTCTCTTTGTCCCCAGATTAAAATGCCCCTATTGTCCGATGGAACAGAGCCCTGGAGATGCCAAACAGATATTTTTCTGAAGAAAAGTTTCATTATGCAGTTCGTAAGTGACACTCTGGATTTCAGGAGAATGAAACCACACTTGTTCCGTTTTATGCAGCAGACTGAGGACTCCTATGTTTGTATAAGCTAATGCTACAGAAACTTTGCCAACATTTAGTATATACATACCAAGTGGAAATGCTACAGAAATATTATTACCATAGGGCTTTACTATACTCTTGGTCTCCATACCTGATCAAGTTACTACACCAGCAGTTGTCATTCAATGCAGGTTTTTGTACTTAATTCTATGGTGACTTTTTACTTTTTAAAAGCAGAAATTGATCACCCCCATTTGTTTAATATTCTTCCTGCTATTATTCTATCATTCTATTGATAACTGTCACCTTAGAGAATGTTTGTGGAAAAAGTTTTATTTCCTGTAATGTGTACATAATTAATTAAAGGTAAATACTTCAGAAAAAAAGAAAAAGTTTGATAAATTGAATAGTGGTTATAAAACTAATTTGTATTTTTTTCTGCTGAAAAAGCTGTGATATATTCTGAGTTTTTCTTTCAAACATTTTTTTTTTCAACTTTTACATAGAATTCAAAGTAAATGTGCATATATATAAAGTATATAAAATATATAGCCCCAAGGGGCTACCTGTTAAAATCCATCACTAATTTATAAGGGTGATGTGTGGCTAAATTACTACGGGAGCAGAGAGGGAATAGGAAATCCTGTTCCTTTCAGTTTCACGATTGAGAAGTGTTTGTGTAAGAGAACATTCAATAAATTCTGAAGTGGAAATGCTTTTAGTCGATGACACTTGCTCTCTGGCCTTTGTAGTCATGTTCTTTGAAGTTGGTATTCAGGATTAGGCTATAAATGTCATGTTGCTGTATAGTTTAATAGTCATTTTAGTGTGCTATTTATAAGCAGTTATCAAAACCATATAAATTGTAAAAGTATTCATTGTGAAATGGGGGAAAAGCATGTTCTGATGCAATCTACTGATCATGACTCTGCACTTGGCAGAACTGGGCCCTACATCATATATTAGGAGGTAGCAAGTTTTCTGTAGCTTGAGAACACTTTGCTTCTAGCCTTGTTTTTGTAGTAGAATATTACTGCCATTGCCACTTTTTTCTGCTCAATTTGTCATATTGTTGACTAGGTAAATTTGTACTCATAAACGAGACGTAGCTCATGGCAGTTAAATCTTTTCTAGCGTGCATATATTTGTATTTATTGCACTGTCCTATAGTAGGGCAAGCGGCCATAAGGCATGCAAAGCTACATGTAAAATTATATTTCTGTATTGTGTAGTTAAAAAGGCAAAAACAAACCCAAGCTTATATGGTTGAATACTGACACACTGGTTGACTGCACTAGCACAATGCACTACAGAGAAGACCGTCTTTGAGAAATCTACACCTTATGAATTTGTTTGTCACCTGACTTGAGAGACTGAGTTGGACTCTTTATCGGAGCGGTGACAGTGGACATCCCTAAAGAGACATTAAGAGGAGCAAGTCAAGGCTCACAAATTTTAAACTTTAAATGTGTTTGATACATGTGAAAAATACAGGTGTGTGATTTTTCTGCAAAACTTTAATTGTATTCACACTGAGTTCAAAACAACCGCGATACCAAGTGGTAAAATCAACAATAAACGGGTGAGGATATTTTCCATGTAGGTTTCCTAGTCTTGCTGAAATTGCTTTTAATATTTTCTTTTGAGGGGAATTGCTTAATGCTTTACATTTATATGAAACAACATATGAAGTCTTTAAAAACCAAGCAAACACTAATAACAGAACTCCAGAAAACCACCCTGAAGTGTTAAGTGCTGCAGCTCTATCTCTGGTACACTGCAGGTATTTTGGTATTGGTGTGAACACTGGTCAGTGCTGGCAGTGCCTCTAATGCAGTTGCTTAGGGTACCAGAAATGGCACAGTTAAAGTATTAAATTATTAAATGGCAGTAGGGTACAAATTCAGCTTGGGGATTAGAATGCTGTCAGTGCAGAATGACCTCGCTTTCACTTGAAGAAATGGATGTTATAGCTTCATAGCTAATTGAAAAATTCAGCTCTTTTCAGCGGGTAATTGCAGTGTCGGGATGTTTACTTAAAAATAATTGCTTGCAGTTTTGAAGCTTCACCAACAGATGATGCTAGCAGTTTAATATAGAATGCTCGTGTACTTACAGTAAAGGGATATTGTACTGGGCGTTTCTGAAACACAGCTACGTTTTGGTCGTTACAACCATCCAGTTTGGCCTTTGAGGGGATGTGAGTTGTCTCCTACTGCTGCTTGATACTCTCCTGTAAACTGGAGAAAGTACTTTCACAGGAAACATGAATAATACTTGAGGTTTTCATACTTAAAAATACAGCTAGCACCTGATGCATACATTTCTGTTCTGCAGGGTTTGGGAGTATCCACAGTTTAAAAAAAAAAAAACGGTATTTGATTTTAAAGCTACACTGGTGTCTCAGGTGTGTCTCTATTACGCTTTTGGACCATATTGTGAAGCCTTTAGTTAGTCCTTTTGTACAGCAGGAGCCTTTTAATGAGCCTGCTGCATAATGAGAGTAAAGAGACTCGGCACATTTAGATCTGTATTGAGATCACTGCGTCACTTCTGCACGCTGCATTGGGCTTCCAACTGGTGCTTCCCCCTCTTTTGCACGATGTGTTGGAACAGCAGCTCTGCAGCACCAGCTGGTAATGGAGATGAGCCTTAAGCCAATAATTTTTTGACCATACTTACGTAAAAGGTTTACCTTATAGGTGTCTGAAAGTAATGGATGGTTATAAATACAATTTCCATAGCAGTGGCTTGTTAGTGGTGTTATTTCTATGTCTGTTAATAGACATACTAACTCTATTAATACAGTTAGAATTTTACTAAATGTCTTAAATAGGAAATATGTCCTTTGGGGTTTCAGGTCTGACTTGTGGTATGAAACATAATCAAACCTTAAAACCAGATAGTAGGAAATGAAAATAGTACATAGCCTTTTTGATCTCAAAAGGTATGGACTGTTTTTGTAGTACTGCGACCATCATTAACACAAAAGCTCATGTCCCCATCTCCTGTCAGTACTCTGGATGATCGGCTGCTCTGTAAAGTATTTTTGAATTAAGGAAAGCCTTTGCCTGCAGTGACTTCAGCTCTACACATTGCAAATGGACACGGCTGAACAGCCAATCTTCCTGCTAAAAATCAGTGTTTCTCTATGGAAATACTGTAATGATTTCAGTCCTCTGTCTGTAAGTCAGGTTAATTAACATGTGTGGAAGCTGCACTGAAAACTGCCTGTTGCAAGTAATGAGTTTGAGCTTCTGATCCCTGGTAACTTAGATGTGCCTCCATCCTGTTGCTTTCATTCTTCTTAACATTCACAGGATGGCTGCCGCTAAAATTTAAGGTTGAAGTTATTTATGAGTATTCAGAGCCAACTCGCCAGGCTTAGCACAGTAAGTTTGGGTTAGATTTTCCCTGCAAGGTTTGCTTCCCTGCTGCAACTTACTGTTTTCTTATCACTAGAGAGGTT
>JAAGNO010030296.1:0-22103 GCA_033439905.1 Ceryle rudis | reverse complement strand
GTTTAGGGTGTTTATAAATACAGTAAAGATTAACAAGAAAAAAAATCGAGGGGCAGCAATGGTCTGTAGCGAGTAAAGTTGTAATATAGTGTTACATTACTATCCTGAATTTAATTCAACCCTCATATATATATATTTATATAAAAAGAGTGTTTATGAAAATGTATATATGTGAGAGTGGAATGATTTCTGTCTTCATCTCATATTCCTTTACGACTTCACTTTTGTATTCAGTTAACAGTCCTTCAGGGGAATGGGGAACCGGCGTTGTTTACAGCGTGCTTTAAGCCCCTAGGGAATCCTGCTGGTATTTTCAGACACACCGACTTGCAGTCGTTTTTACGGGACAGCCCTCTCTGTGTGTTAGGATGCAAAAGCCCTGTTAGTGTTGTCCGGTCCCTATTGAACTTGAACTAAGAATTTTTCACATTTTAGAGGGTTATTCTGAATGTAGCCAAACAGCAGTTCCACTGCAGACTGGATCAAAGACTCAGCACTGAACCTGGTGGGTGCTGTGACCTGGACTGGAGTGAGCAAACCTTACTGGAGTTTGTTCAGCCTCTGAAGCGGATATCTCCTGTCCTCCTGCGTTTCCTCTGCCTCGTGTTTAATTCCAGACTTAGTGACACTGCTGTTGGTTTCTTCCTTCTTACTAAAATGTCGGGGTATCGCTGTGGCTTTTTCTTTGGCTAAAGAAGCAAAGGGATGGGGAAGATGCAAATACCAACTCAGTTCCAGTCTTAAGCATCATCAATGAGACATTTGCATGTGGGGGAAGGAACTGAATATACAAACACAGCTATTTTGTCTGGCAGCTTTTGCCCCCTTGGAACGGAGAGTATTTTCCAAGGTTTCTAAATTACACAGGAGGCTTTCAGGAACATGAAGCACAAGTAGATGTGACAGGTCTCCCATGACAGAAATTGTACCTATTCAATTTATTCAGCACTGCTCAGGATGGGAATCCAGTGATGGATGGATTCTGCTGACCTTGCCTGTCAAAGAGATTTGATTTCAGATGAATCAAAAGGAAGAAACGTAGTTACAGGAAGGTAATATTTCACTATTAACTGTTCTTACAGAGATTTCTGTAATTCTTTCCTTATTTTGCTTTTCTGTCTTGAATGCTGCAGAAAACAGCAGCAAGGGTCTCTGGTTTCTGTGAGGCAGCTTCCAAGCACTTGCACAAGGTGCACCCCAGCGTTAGCCTGAGGAGCCTGTTAGGTGCCTTCACTGTGACAGCTCATATGGTAAATACAGGCTTGGACAGAAGGGAACTTTAACTGAGCAGTCCAGCTATTTGCTCTCCTGAGGTGATCTTGGGTGTATCGTTTATCTGGAGATTGTGAAACTCATCAAAATCCTTTATTACTCAGAAAATACTCCAGAGAAGTGGCTCACTGGATGGGGTAAAAGCAAGTGTCTAACAAATGTAAGAAATTTTTAATGTTTTATTTACCCTTTTCTTTCTTAGTTGCAGTTACACTTAAATTGTGAATCAGCTTTTAACACTTTTCACCATTAACTGTTAACTTCTAGGCTGTTTGCCTTTAGCCCCTCAGCTTCTGAGAGTTTTGAGCTACTCTACTCCACTGTTAGTTTTGAGCAACTTTACAACTAGGTCACCATCAACTTCTGAACAAATTTATTCCTTCCACTTCTCTTTGAAAGTCATTCTGTATCTCAGACTCTTGTTTCGCTTGTATTTAACCCATAACAGCCTCCAGCCTTTGCCTCTCCACCCAATGCAGTCGCCTCATCCTGTAACCTAGAACCTCTTCCACATGCTATTAGCAAAAAGCTGTCAGGTCTGCAGGACCTGTTCAACAACAGCTTCCTGTATGGAGAAACAAACACCCTTAAGCTGCTTCTCTAGACTCCAGCTCAGCCAGTCCTCCTGTTTCTCTGTGCAAGGCTTCTTGCTCGGGCATTGCTGCTCAACCAGAAATCCAGCTGGTTTGCTCTGAATTTGATTTGCTAAAGGCATCTACATGCCTTGCTTCATGCTCTGTTAGTCATCCACCCCTACAGCAGGGCTGGAGTTGTGCTCAGCTCTTTCCCTTCTCGCTGCTGCGCTGATATTTGCATCTGTGCTGGCTGTAGTGCTGGCTGCAGCTGGCCTGAACTGGAAGATGGAGCGTTCATTAGACTGGGGGGAAGGAAGAACTGGTGAAGGAAGCTCAGTCTTGCATTGGAGAGCTGCGTGTTACATCACTGCCTCTGCTGGAGGGTTCCTTGCTGAAGTCAGTCTGCTGGTTTGAAGTATACTCCTCATGGATGTGTCTGCCCATGAGGTGTTGTGCATTTTGGGGTATTCAACATGAAACTTGGGGCAGGGACTAAAGAGTAGTTAAGTGTGTATTCTGCTGCATGTCTTAAGCTTCTTGTTCTGGTTCCCTCAACCTTCTGACCTTCTGCAGTGGTGATTTTGCTGTTGTGTATCAGGCTGAATCACAGTGTCCAGTGTATTTGGTATATTTCTAAAATGTACTTAAATTGCAGGCTGTTCACAACTAGAAAAGCCCCTGTAAGGAGAGGCTTTAAGCTCTGGGTATCTTGGGACAGGCAGCAGCCCATGAACATGTACTTAGAGTATCTCGCAGAAAGTCTGCAGGTGGAGAGCTGGATATGCTTTTAAAATTACTTCCTTAATAGGTTTATTTTAACTCATATGTTACAGTGGCACAGAGGGATAATATTTCTACCGACACATTATATGCAGTTTGGGTGATATGTCCCTTTGGTTGATCACAGATTTAGGAAACATAATCAGAGACCACAAAGATCTACATTTTAAAGAGATGTAAAGACAACGAGTGAAGATAAGGAACTGAAGTTGACGCCTGGCTGATAGCAAGTAAGAAGCTGAAAGCTGCTAATAGAGTTCAGTGAACAGTCATGTATTTTTAATAGCTTGATTATACTCAGTAAAAAGCCATCCCCTTGTAGCTTACAGCCGTGATGATGCTGTCCAGAAATTGGCAGGCAGGAGAACTTGTAGTGTGTTTGTTAACTGGGCTTTCTTTTATGCAACACATACCCTCTAAAGAAGGAATGTGCTACACAGACAGCAATATTGCCATCAGATCCTTTTCTTCAGAGTGTTGAAACTGCTGGGGGCTTGCTAGGTTCATCAGTTTATGAACAGAGTCTCCAGTTATCTTCAAAGATGAGGTTTCCTCTTTTGGTTTCTTTTAAGGCATCTGACTGTGGAACCAGAACTTGCACCAGTAGATACTACTTGTTCGAGGCAGTTGTGTGATGGTCAGTATTTATCTGGGTTTGTGGTAGCTGGCTGCATGCAGGGTCCTGAGGGTTGTACTGAGCAGGGTGTACCCAGGGTGCTATGTGAGTTGTGGCCTGTGGAGTGCAGATCGAGGGTCAGTGTGAAGAGTGGGGAGAGAGAGGCAAGAGGAAGCCCAAAGCTGCCTGAGTTTGGTATTGGGGTTAAAAGATCAATGATGTTCTGCGATTCTGAACTAGAGGTTGAAAATCAGTAGTCCCCACTGTGCAGTGGATTTTGTACTATATTCAGGAGGGTAATTACAACTTGTTAGCACTGTTTTTTTTTCTTCTAGATGTTGGTTTCCTGTGCCAGTGAAGACTACTAAAAGAAACCAAAAACCCAAAACCAAAGTGAAATCCAAACACACACTGCTTCACTACCTTCATCTGCAGTGTTGGGAGGGCTTCAGCTGCATTGACCTTGCTGCAGGACTGGGGGTTTCAGTGCAGCACGGCACAGAGGAGGATTGCTATTAGTAATTTCAGTAGTTAGTAACGCCAAAATACATATATTTTATGTTGCTTAGGGTATTATTTTGCTCTGTTTATCCTGTGTTAGGATTCCAAGTGGTGAGGAATTTGTTGTTTGTGTGTTCGTCTTATTGACATGCTTTTTGATTTCAAATACCCATACCCTGTTTTTCACTACAGACTTGACCTCTGTAGGCTTTCATAGCAGTAGAACCAGCAATAAATATTTAACCTGTGGATCATGAAATAATAATTCCATTTGAAAGAATAGCGTAGCTTCCAGGGAGTAAAGTGCTTCTGCTGGGTTTTCTGTTCACTGTTTAACACCCTACATTTAATTTCGGTGGGTGTGTCATTCCTACCTCTTGTAAACTGTTTTGCAGAAAGGTTTTCTGAGTTAAGGCTTTGTAAGTGAAAACTTCTAGCTTAAACCAAGCCAGCAAGAGACTCTGGGACAAATTAATAATAAAATTGACACTCATAGGAGGGAGAAAAAAGGTATGAGCTTGTCATCTGCATGGTTAGAGGGGACTACAGGATGAGATTGGACTGATTTAGGTAACCATAACATACTACAATGGGGCTAAAAATTGGACCTAGTCTGCCTAGACACAGATTTTTGAGTAGATCTGCTTCGTGTTGTCAAAATGCATCTGCACATTGGTGATGAGGCTGAGACTGTGACTGTGATGGGGCAGAGTCTGGCACTGCAGGTGTGGTGAGACCCTCACTTCTCCCCAGCTTAGCATCTGGGGTTTGAATGAGGTCACTCTTAATAGATTCAATGTGTCTTAATATTTCTTAATATCTGTGAACTCACAGACATTTCAATGCTAAGGTTTTTCTATTAATTTTTTCTTCATTCTATTTGTAGATACATGTCATTCAGTATTTCCCTGCTGTTGTTTAGGTAGACTTCTCTGGTCCCTAATTATTTTTTTTTATTAAGTATTTTTAAAAAATTAAGTTTGGAAAAACTTTACTTCTCTCTGGGTTTCTCTCCTTCATTACTTGTTTGCAGAGGAAGAGTTTGCAAAGGGCTTCTTTCTTTTTCCCAGGGTTTTATCAGCCGCTTGGCAGGAATTTCTTAGCACCTCCAGAGTCTTTATCTCGTCCACCTTCACAGCACTTTCCTGGGATGGTGGAATGTTCTGGGGCCCATCTTGCAAATCCCTGGGAAGATATTTTTAGATCATTTAAGGCTGTGGTAAGCTGGAAGCTGAACTCTGTTGTCCTAAAGCTCAGGCTGGTGCATAAATCTCTGGCTTTTCCCTTAGTCAAGACTTCCTCAAGCTCTCATTTATTATATTCACAAAGGATTTTAGCTTTTCTGACGCTAGGAACTGAAGAAAGAAATGTCACTACTCTGACTAGAAACATTTTGTTGTTGTTGTTGGTATTTTATTTTATTTTTTATCAGTTCTTTATTTTCAAATGTACTAAGGAAATATTTACATCACATACAGAGCTGGAAAAACATAACTCAGTGTAGTCAGTCAGCGTGTCCCAGGACAGTATGCTGAATGTTCTGCTTTACCAAAGCAAGTGACTAAGACTTGGGGGTTTTTTAACTACTCAACCATTTCTTCAAAAAAGAAAGAAAATCGCACTTTCCTTGCTCAGGCAAAGTGGAAGTGGGGCTAGCAGCAGAACAAGGATAGCAAAAGGGATGCAGTAAACATTAGGTTTTTACAGTCCTGAGGGCTAAAAAGTAAAGCCCGTTTTCCATAGTTACCTTCTTAGTGCAGCCTTGGATGAAACAGGAGAACTCTTGGGAGATAAGTGGCACCACAAAGAGAGGGGGTGTTAAGCGAGGGCATTTATTTCTAAGTCACTTTTGTAGCAAATTCAAATTTTGGCTGTATTTTAGAAAGAAATATCACAGACCCTTGAGCAAAGATCCAGCTTATACTCTTTATTTCTCACTAGCTCATCACTGAAAGGGTTGTTAAGCACTGGAACAGGCTGCCCAGGGAGGTGGTGGAGTCACCAGCTCTGGAGGTGTTTAATAGACACGTAGATGAGGTGCTGAGGGTCATGGTTTAGTGGTGACCTGGCAGTGCTGCGTTAATGGATGGGCTCAGTGATCTTAAATGTCTTTTCCAACCAAAACGATTCTATGATCAAAGTCTGTGTCAGGACTGACCTGTTTCTTTTGCCTGAACTGCAGAGCTTCGTCACTGGGCATAGAGATGATGTTTGGCCTTGGGAATTAATTTGAAAACCTCAGGTTTTGAAAGGAGCTGGGCTTTAGCATGCTGTTCACAGAAGAAAGTGCCTGCTTACTGTCCCTGTGTCTCTGCTCCATCTCGTCTTTTCATATCCGTCAGGGTAGAGTGCACAAGAAGTAGTAGCATTGTAGATAATGTAGGTGGTGGGTGGCAACTCCCAGAAGATGATCCAGAAGCCAAAAGGTACCGATGCTTATACACGTTGTCTTGGCATGCTAGGTTTCATATTGGGCTTCCCATTCAAAGGTCTATAGAGAAAAAAGATTTCTATTTACTTTGATATGAAAGGAATAAGAAGGCAATTAATGTATGGCTGCTGATCAGCTCATATAGCCTTGGTCTTCAGCCAGGGACACCCATGAGCAGGCTGCAAAGTGTTCCTAAATCCTCTTCATGATAGTGAAGAATCTGCCCCCATTTCAACTAGTGACAGCCAGTAGAAGGATTTTCTTAAGATACACTGCCAATCAATTGTTATGCTAATAAATAAAAAAGCCTTTTTAAAAATTTATTTTTAACTTTACCTCTGGCTTCTGCACACTCCTGTCCTCATCAAGCCTTTTCCACATTCAGAAATGAAAAAGGAAAGAAGAGTTCTTTTTTTTTTTTTTTTTTTTTTTTGCAGGAGCTGGGGAAGTTGTTACCTGTTCATAAGAACTTTTTCTTGTTGCAAACCACCTTCCTGCAGAGGGGTTTAAAAGGAGGCTTTCTAGACAAGCAGCGTGCTCCCAGAATGATAGAAATTGCTGGTCTCCAGCAACTGATAGTTTTATGCTGATTTAATGAGCTGGAAGTTTTGGCACCCGTTTTCACTGAAGATTAATTTGTGGTGGAAAATGAATCCTTCAGCTGCCAGCAAGAATCCCAGGCCAGATCCTGAGGCGCTCTTTAATTGAGTGCATTGCACTATTAACTTCCAAAGAGCTTCATTTCAATAAGCAGGAACTGCTCAGAGCAGCAGGAATTTCCTCTCTAAATAAAAGCTTAAATACACTACAATTGCTTAAACCAGAACTCTGTCATGTTAGCACTGCCGGAGGAAAGCTGTCCTTGATGAGATGATTTCCTGAGGTGCTTATACCCCAACTGCTCCATCGGTGCAAAAGTGAAGAGCTCTGGCAGCCTGTTTTTCCCTGTAGGGACAGAACATCTTTGCAGAGGGCTGGCAGCGGGGATGGAGGTAAGTGAAGAATGCAAGCATCATCCTAACAAGGCTGCAAGAAGAGCTCTTCATTATCATTTAGCCCTTGGGAAGCCAGGTGAGGGTCAAGAGTGCTGTCTGTAATAAATATCCATCATAAAAATGCCAGGCTGCTCCCTTTTTACCGACGGATGGGTAGAGGGAAAGGCAGGTGTGTGGGTGCAGCCATATTCTGATGGGAATACATGGGAAGATTGCACCCGAAGGGCAGAAGGCATTGCCCCTCGGTGCCTCTTCCCTTGAACACGATTATTATTCAGGCAATGAATTCTGCCTTAAAAAAAAAAAAAAAATAATTACAGGGATAGACTTTCTGTTAATGTTGGGGAAGGATGTTCTTTCTGAGAGATCCTATTAATTTGGACAACTAAACTATTACCTTTTTCACTATAAACCCCATGCATGTATAACAAGGAACATGAATTTATCTGATTTTCAAGGTGGTCAATTTGCAAAGAATAAGGTTCTGGAGGTGTGAACGTACTGTTCCAAACTCTGTTGCAGCCCAGGTTTTCCGAGAGCTACCCTGGACTGGTCAGCAGTGGGGATTTCGTGCTCTCTTGCCTCACCAGCCCTGGGTTGCACCCTCAGCACAAGACCTGCAAAACTGCTCTCGTGGTTTTCTGCAGAGCAGGCAATGGGAAGAAACCAGCCGCAGGGAGGTCAATTTGCAGAAGTAAAAGGTGTGTTACTCGTGGGCAAAAAGATTTCTTCTTCCAAACTGGCAAAATTGCAATTCTTATTCTGAGTGTGTTTTCCTGGTGACTCAGGATGATGGGTGGGCTGGGGAGGCAGGAAGCAAAGCATAAAAAAAGGATTCCTGTCTGCCCTACAAAATAGGTTAACTCTAAAACTATGCACATCTGCACTGCTGTTCCTCAGGACATCATCTAAGGCTGCCTCAGCCCCTCTGCGACTGTAATATAGTGCCTGGGGGGGGGAAAGAGGCACAAAGCTGTGGTGATATTGGTCTAGACTTCTGCGGAGGGGGATTTGGGATGCAAGAACTTCCATTTAATCCATAGGCACAACCTGAAAGTGCAATGATGAGATAAAACACTCTGGGGAAGAGAAGGGATGAAACAAGTCACCCCCAGGCTTGAGTCGGAGTAGTGCAGTGGGAGCACACAAATGTGGTATTAGTGCTAAGCAGCAGGAGATGTACAAAGTTTTTAGGCTGTTGCAAACATCTCCTGTCTGATTTGAATTACATAAAAATAAAACAAACCAAATAAAAAACCCCAACAACAAACAAACAAAAACCCAACAAACAACAAAACAAAACAACACAACCAACCAAAACAACAAAAAAACCCACGGGAGAAGAGATTCTTATTTCTCTTTTTGCCCTTAATTCACTACACAGTCTCCTCTGACCCCCTTTATATCAGATGAAGATATTTTAGGTGGCTTTTGGCACCTGCCTGCTTCATTGCCTGAGTTTGAGATGCTGCTGCATTTAAGAGATAACACCTGTCACTCACCTTTTACATCTGCATCTTCGCCTTCTGGTTTCTAAAATAAAAAAGAAAATGTTTTATTTCCAAGATACCAAGTCACAGCTCAGGAAAGCAACACTGCAGCAAGGTGGGGCTGCCACCCCCAGCAGCTTGCTATCGCTGAGGCCAACAGCGGGTACAACAAGCTTATTTTTGAGGAAAGCCATGGGAGGGAGCAGTGCTGCAGCTCATGTTTCCCCGGCAGTTCAGTTAAGTATTTTCACAAATTAAATTGCCAGTAACAGCAGCAGGCTCAGCCTGGGAACACCGAAGGTGAATTTTCTTTTTTTTTTTTTTACTGTCTGCAGTGACTTTTGTGCATCTACAGCAGGTGAGTGGCAGCGAGGCCATGCAGGATGCGACCAAGTTGAACGGTATTCTTCCACATTTTGGCATCTCTGTCACTATTTTGGGATGTATTTGGCAAAATACAATGTCCAGACATTAATTTTAGCACAAGGTAACAATCTGTCCTTGAAGGCTCGGTCTGTCTGCTGCAGAAATTAATTGCAGCTAATGGTCTTTCACTCATAACTCACATCAGCGTTAAAAGACAGAAATAAATCAGTGAGTGGAATTTGTAGGTTAATGATGTTGCAGGTCACTGGGGAATCCTTGTGCACATGGAGGCCCGCAGGTGACTTCAGAGGGAATTTGGACTGAGTCGGTGTGCTCTGCTGCAGCATCAGCTATTTCCCCTGAGAAAACCAATTTTTTCTCACCAATATTTTCTCATGCATTCCTTCCTATCACTACAGGCCATCCCAGTCAATACTTTTCAGGGCTGAAAAATTCTACTTTTTTTAACTGGGTCAGCTGGTAAATGAATCTCACATCAGCTCCAGGCTGTGGGGTCAGTGAGGACCCAGTCAGGTTAGTTCAGCAGCAAATACACTTGGATGTTGCAGGCAAACAAGCTGAACCGGTTTAATGAAATCGGTGTAACTTCTGGGGAAACCAGAATGTTAAACTGATTTGAGGGAGCGTTAAATTGATTTAAGAACATTTGCACTCCCTGCCTGCTCAGGGTAATTTAAAGACATTTCAAACATGAAATTTCACCAAAAAACTTTTGCCTAGCCAGAGATTTTGCATTGCTGCTTTCTCCATAGCAGTCTCTGAACCTGTGTAATGAAGTCGCTTGGCTGGTTACAGCTCAGGCAGTGAATGGAAGTCTTAGCATTTGAATTTCCAAGCCCTTTTTTACCCCTTAATACACCAATTTAAGGATGGTAGAGCCAATATAGTTGGATTAAGCTTTCTCTATAATCTATTTTTCTTCCTTGTAGCCTAAAAATGGATAATTCTTTCTCAGATAATTATTTCCTACTAATGAGGAAAATATGGACACTGATTTTTTTAACAGTGATCCTTCTATTGGGTTAACTATATCCTGGTTATCTGATGTCTATGTAAAGGGGATAGCTGGAAGACCCATTTCCCTGAAGGACAGGGCTGTGGTTTCAGGCTAGATGAGTATCTGTGAGGGAGTTACAGGTGAGTCTTACGTCGACACAGTATGGTGGTGACTGTCAGAGCCACAAGGAGCAGGAGGCAGGCACCTGTCAGTGGAACCCAGATGAAGATGCCACAGGAGATACTCAGGTCTTTCTCCTTGTTGGTCTCTGCAGGAATAGAGAGGAGGAAAGTCCACCAGGTACTCACATCTGGTGTTACAGCCAGCTCAGGGAGAGCCAAGGGACCTGCCTGGTGTTCAGCAAGGCTGGCAGTGGAGCAGAGGGCTTCCCTGGGCCTGGCAGCAATGTGCACACAGACAGCATGGGCTTTTGGTATTGCTGCTGCTGTCAGCATTTGCTAGGGGACTTGTGGGAGGACATGTAGCCAAAAGTCTTCTTCTGTCCCCTGATGAGGCTAAAACCAGCACCAGCCCCCACGTCTCTACCCTCCCTCCACTTCTTCCCAGTGTGCCCAGGCACAAGGCATGCTCATGCTTATTAAGTCATCCTTTTTCCTGTGTGAGGTGAAATATCGAAGTTTAATCCTTTCAACTCTGGTAAGACTCTAAGGGTTTTCCCTTCTCCCCACTCCAAAATGCCCACAGGTTCCCCCTCCATATCAGTGGACCAGAGCCCAGCTCTTCCTCTCTCCCTCCCTGCATCGGGGCTACCTGGATCTGAGGTCTTCAGGCAGGGGTCCTTTTTGGTGATGCCACTCTGGGTGGTGGGTGCCTGTGTGGTGGGTGCCACTGTGGCACTGCCTGTAAGTGAAAATGGATGAATACAACATACAGAGAAATACAATAACACAGATCTCTCCTGCCCTTCTGCCCTCCCACCCCTGCCAGGGCATGGCTGTTCCTGCAGCCAGAGCAGGGCTCAGGTCCAGGGGGACTTCACAGAGTGCATTTTGGATGATGATTCCCCCATGAAGGGTCACCCAAGACCTGATAAGGAGCTGTAGGCTCCTTATTTCCTGCTTTCTGCTACTATCCTTAGAAAGGTTGAGTACCCTGAGGTTGGTAAGAATTTTGGGACCTATGTTAGGAGAGGAAGGAAGATGTACTGATGCTTTAGTCTTATCCCTTCAGAGCCATGAACAGGATGGAGAAGTCGGAATGGGGAGGTGGTGTTTGTTGTGCCTGAGCATCTTCCCCTTTAGACAGAAGCAATGCTATGAGATGGCAAACAGGGAGCCTCTGGCAGGAGGATTGGTGAGCTGGTCGTCAGATGCCTTGGTCAAGCAAGCAGGGAAAATGGGGTTTGTGGGAGAGGTGACTGATTAAAAAAAGGTACAGGCAGGAGGTGCTGGGCATTTTGGCAGAGCTAGGTGAGGTTGGGTGGAGGTATCTCTGACCTGGGAAGAAAGCAGGCTGGCCAGGGCTGAAGTACAGGATTTGGTTGCTGTTCATGAGGCAGAAATAGTTCCCCTCATCCTGTGGCTGGAAAGACTTCACTACCAAGTAGTAGGTCCTGCCATTTCTCCTCGCTTCAAAGCGTGTGGATGTCTTCTGTTTCCCCTTGAAAGTGGTCTGGGACAGGGAAGAGATGAATACAATGAAGTGAAGGATCCCACTCTTGTCCTTGTGGATCCAGAACATGTCACTGTCCTCCTTGCTGGTCCTACACTCCAGCTCCAGCCGCTGTCCCAGCTGGGGGTGCGTGGTCTTGCTGTCATGAAACTTGATCGCAATCTCATAATTCTGGCCATGGATCCCAGGGCAGCCTGTGGGAGAGAAAGCATTGAAGGAAACAGGGGGAGCCACATTCCCTCGGGGCAAACCTAATTCCCTGTCCATGGGGTATGAGATCAAATGTAAAGGGAGGACTGTGCTGTCTGGGCGACTTGAAGGTTTTATTGGAATATTTGCTGGGATTGTGCGTGGAGTGTGCTCTGCCATCAGCCACTGAGCTTTAAAGATGGGTACTGCCATTTGTAAAAGCCTTTCAGCTGCTTTCTCAGGGACATTACCCCTTCCCAGCTTATCCAAAGTGAATCCCTAAAAACACTGACTGCTAATCCTCCCTTTTTTCTCCTTCCCCCTCCCCTCCAGAACCCCTTCTCCAACTGGGGGCCCTTCCCGGTGCGCATGATGCTGCAGCCACCCCTCCGGCTGCTCTACACTGATGTTGCCTTTACCTCCACAATTACTGAGCAAACCTCAAAGTCAGCTTTTTTCATGGAAATACAGAATGTTTTGGGTTGGAAGGGACCTTAACAACCATCTAGTTCCATCCCCCCTGCCATGGGCAGGGACACCTCCCCCTAGACCAGGAATTGGTTTGGAGTTTTATTTCCCTTTAACTGTTTAGCCCGATTTCTTGGATTCGGTGGAAGGGGTTTATTTGCCCCTCCCGGTGAAGGTGATGCAAACCCCTTGGCCATACTCACAGACCACCAAAGCAAGCAAAAGGCGCAGTGCAGGAGACCCAGCCATCTTCCCCTGGGGCTGGTGGTCCTTTGGAATGGTGCAGCAGAGCAGAGATGATCTTTCTCACTTGACTTCGGAGGCTGCGTCGCTCTTTGGAGAGGATGTGATGTCAGCAGGACCCTCTTGGGTAAAGAGACGATGTTCAGCATCTGCAGCAAAAAGAAAGGGGGGAAAAAAAGACTTCTGAAGAAATTCAGTTCTAACCTAGAATATGGGCTCATGTATTGCTATCAGTTCTTAATGATGCCTCAAGGATTTTGCCTCGATGAATTCCTGAGAGATTCAGACTGATGATGCTCGTGGCTGAGGTAGGTTCAGCCACATCAGCCTGCAGTCTCTCATCCGTCTTGGGGTTCACAGCAGCTCCAGCTCTGCAGAACTTATGGACAAACCCTGTGCTTTGGCTGCAGGCCTCAGCTTGCTTTTCTTGGTAGGGATTCTGCTGCCTTGGCTTGCACGCGCTCAAGGGATGTTGTGTGGATGTGCAGAGCACACCGTATTCTATTACCCAGCTAGCAAGACACAGGTGTTTCATGGCACGTATCCATACGTATTCTTTACTGCCGAGCACTTGCCTTGCTGACACGCAGCCAAGTTCTTCAGGTGCTCCATTGTTCTCTTTGCAATTCTCCTTTGCAACTGCTCTGCAAAAGCCACTTTGTTCAAGGCAGGTGGTCTGTGATCTTAAACCCACCGAGAACACCCCGTGCCCCAAGGGTATGCGTTCCTTTTTTTTTTTTTTTACAAAAAGCATCTTGTGGTTTTTATTCTCTAACCGCAGGGGCTTCCGCCCTGCCAAAAAAACCCCTTGCTGCTGCCTCCAGGTGACCACTTGCACATGGGTATGGGTGACACTTCCTGGAGCTTTGAACATAAAACAGCAGCAGTTTCACCAGACTGCGAGGCAGTGGCCTAATATAGTATTTATTTCTTTGGTTGGCACCCTTTGCCTTTCCTGCTGATTATTTTTCTGTGCGAGGTGTTTTTCTGTTGCTCCTTTGGAAAGAAAAGCTGCCTTTTTGTGGGTGTGTCAGAAACCAGGTGCTGCTGACTTGATGTCATTGCTATTGTGCCTGCTGTTTAGGGATCACAGAATCACAGAATTTCTGAGGCTGGAATAGACCTCCAAGATCATCAAGTCCAGCCTGTGACCAAACACCATGACATCAGCTAGGATGAGTTATGGAAAATGGTTGAGGAACTGGTTTTATTTCATTGGATGTCAAAGCATGTTGGTGAGTGAGAAAAGCTGCTGTTAGTCCTGCTGAAATGTGTGAAATTCATACTTTCAGGAGGCTGTGATACTTGTGATGTCTGCCTGAAATAGAGCAGATTTTGGCAAAATTAAGAGAAAATAGATATAATCAGTTAAATAACATTACAAGGATTTGGATCTCAAAATCCTGTCAAACAAATGTGAACATCAGACTTGAGCTAAATGTTGCCTCTTAGAACTCCAGCCATTTCCAGATGAGACATCAAGTGATGCTACTCGTGTAGTCTCCTTATGTTTTCAGTGGGCAGTTTATTCTCCTTGTATTAAGTAGAATTCATCTACCCTTTATAATGGGATAAGCTGCTCTTGGGACGGGTGCCCAACTTCACAGGCTGATGGAGGAACGTAGACAAAGAACTGAAATTACGTTCCTGCCTTGTAGATGACTCATGCTTTCTGAGATGCTGAAGTGAGTTGGTTCCTGCCATCCATCAGAATTGTTGTGTGAGTGCCCCCTGCTTCCATCGCTATTACTACTCAGCTGCAGAAGATGTAATTTTAAAAATATTTTCAAAAGCACAACCTGAGACCAAAGTAGGAAAACTCCCGATTCACATTTTTCAGTATGGTTCAAATGGAAGTGAACATGGTGTCAAGTAAGGGTGGATTAAATGTTTGTTAGGACTAGGTTCTCTCACTCTGCTGTAGAGCACGGATGCTTAACTACAGCATGTAGTGCATGTCCTCAGTGCTGTGGTGATGGATGTGCTGGGAAAACCCATATAATTAAAGGATGATGCAGGAAGCACTATCACCTTTCTTAGTCGGGATACCTTACTTCTCTCGTCTCTGATTAATGGTAAATTTTATTATGAATCAGTCTGGGGTACCAAACTGGAGCCCAGAGATTCTTCTCCTACATCTAGAGGTGTCCTTGATCTTGGTCCTCATGGCTCATGGATTGAGCTGATTTCCATGCAAGGCCACCATTTCCTTTGTCACATTCAGGCCCTACATCACCAGTCACCATTCAGATGTCTCCTTTTTCTCTTCATACTCTTATTTGCTGAAGTGCTTTGTGACTCATCACTACACAAAAGATACAACCTGCCCCTGTCTCCTCTGGCGCGTGCCCATTGTGCTGGGTGAGGGTGACAACTGAAGAGTCACAGGAGGCAGCTACATGGGGAGCTATTCCTTTCTGCTGCCTGCAATAAACTGCTAATGAATATGTCCTTTTAAGGCAAGACAAAAGCTTATTGTCAGCAGAGAGATACAGCTGCAAGCGGGTGGCTGTCATACATCTCTTTTCAGCAGGGACACACTTTGTTGGCCAGAGAGGGAACCATGGAAGTTTCCCTTCATGTAGATGGAGATGCCTGCGTGTGATCAGATGAAATGGCCCCTTTCCTATGCCCTCATCTCATGTCTCCTAAATAGTAAATTAGCTGAGGCAGGGATATGGTTTTTTCTGACTCCTATGTGTAGGTATCACTGAGCACAAAGTAATTTCTATTTCATGTAGGAACAAATAAGAACAACTAAAACAGTCTCAGTAGCAATTACTTGATTGTGAAAAGCTCCAGGCACAAGCAGGAGCTCCAGGAAAATCTCTAATTTAGAATCAGCACTTGTAGAAATAGATCAGTATATGTTGAGTTTTACACCAATGACCTACTCCAAAACTGGGAGGAGTAGATTGTTATTCCATTTAATTAAGGAGGCACTTTGACTTTAGCATGCTCTGATTTGTCAGTGTGTAGATGGTATTTTGCAACAGACTTGTCATTGTTAGACTGAGGACCTCAGCTAAATCTGTGAAACACTAGACATAGAAATACTAATAGCATGTTTTATTAGTAATTTCTGTTGTAGTGTTGCAGTTGTGATATGACTAAGGAAGGAGAAAAAACTTGGACAAACAGTTACTTCTGCAGAACATCATATAAGAGATGTCAGGAGACCAAACAAGTTGGTTAGACAGTAGAAGGTAATTTCTTTATCTCTGAAATGAACCAATAAATTTCATTTTATTCCTGGCTAAGGTGGTAGGGCTCTGATTGCTGGTGAACTCCAGCCTAAGTTGCTTGTAACGAAAGTTTATCTTTATATACTAAGGCCAGCCTAGGTCTGTATTGAATTAATGTCAAACAATTAAACACAGGGAGACAGAAACAAGAAGAGACAAAATCATGCAGGGAGGAGGTAGACTAACAAAGGTTCACGTTTTTTGAATGAGGCTTGGCAGGAGGTGAGTTTGGGAATTGGTTTTGTCTGTGCTTGCTTACATCCATGTAACAGACATGGGAAATGAGAAGAAGCTTGGGGCATCACAGCTAGAGGAGATGCTTTCAGATATGATCTGAGATCTCAGTGACTCTCATAGTGGTAAGAAACTCTTCAGCCTCTTAGTATCATCAGTAATACCAGACATCACATAGATGTCTCACAGTATTGTGTGACTGGCAACAGGAGCATGTCTCGGGACATAGGAGTTAGGCTACAATGGTTGATAGACACAAAAGGAGAATCAAAATGGCTGTGCTCTATCAGGTCTGTTGTTCCGTTGCCCATGGTATCTCCTCCTAATGCTTCAGAAAGACTTCTCAGTGCTAAGAAGTGATGCAATGCTGCTGCTGATGATCAGGTGCTGCAAGTGATCGGTGATGGCAACTCAAGGAATGACACCTGGCTATATTTGCTTCAGCATTGCCGTTTGTTCCTGTTGTTAATCTTTGAAGGATCTCTTTCATAAGGAGGAATGGAAAGTTCTAATGACAATTTCAAAATTTAGTCACAAATCACCAACTTTTGTTTCAAACAGAGGGGAAAATAAAATTGTTGAGACCATAGCATACCACTCTTCCGGTGTGAAATGAAGCTGTGGTTTATGAGCTGCTCCTCTTTTCATTGCAAAGCTGCAGCACTAAAGGGATCTGTAGAATGTCAAGTGCAACTGCCACACACCAGATTCTCATATGCAGTCTTTCCACTGCAGTGGAAAGCTTAACAGCGTGTTTCCAGCTCCGCGGCCAGTACTGCCCTCTCTTTGGGGTACTCTTGGTGTAAGCATCATATACCTTAAAATACCATCTGCAAACCGCAAACACCCCTGCACTCTCATCGCTCTCTGGTGTAGACCTTTAACCTGATCACTGAGTAGAAAAATCTCCATAATCTCTATCTCTGTGCTTGTTGGTACCTCAGCTGAGAGGTTGATAAAAGAAGACCTGAATGTGTTATGAGTTTTCCTTGCATGGGCTTCTAGCACCTTTTCTCACCTTCTCTCTTGGTGCTGCAGAGCTTGTTCGTGCAGGAATTTGGTAAATCAACAATCCGTGATGACATCTTTTGGGGACTGATGACAGTTTACTCCACCAGTGGAATTAACAGTGGACAGGTTGGGTTTGTGCACCTCCAGTCTCCTAAATACCACAGAGATTCGGTCCAGGACTACAGAAAGACTCTGTTTTCTAACACTGAACACTGACTTCCTTAAGAAAAGGACAAGTATCCAGTGTATGGGTTTTTGGTTTTTTTTTGTCTGAACAGCAGTTCCTGAAATCTTTAATTGATGAACTGAGCTCCTTATTGCACTTCCAGTTTCCACAATCAAATTTCTGTTGAGTTCGAGGCACTGCTTGGCAGTTGATATCCTACTTCAGCCCCCTTCCAGGGTCTCGTAGCCTTGGTATCATCCCCACATCCCTGGACGCTGTCTTCTCCTGTCTCCATCAGTCCAGAGTCTTGTCATGTCTGGTTTCCTTTCACAGTGGCCTTCTTCCCCGAAGACCTTGAGCAGGACAGCCTGATGGGAGATACCTCATGGAGTTTCTGGGCCTATCTGTATGGGGCAGGAAGACTTTCACAGAGGAGGGTATTGCTGTGCATCTTTACTGTCAACATCTTGGAGAAGGAACTTTAACTTCTGTTGTTGGTTACAGCTAGTGGAATGGAGGAGGTGTTCCCCTTTCTGATTATCCACCCCTCCTGCTGAGAGTGCTGGCAGCATGGAAACCCGTGGCTTGCTTGAGGCTACTTCCTGCATCCATTTTGTGGTCCTATTAATAGTGTTTGACTGGCTTGTACAACTTGTTATTTCTTCCTGATTTTGCATTCACTTGAAAAAACACCCCACATCTCTTGCTGTAGAACTAGACCTGTAAGATGCAACCTCAAGCCACAATGCCTTGTTCAAGAGACAGAGGGCAGGAGAGATGGCTGCATCAAAACACAGCAGCTGGTTTAATGCTCTCATGTTGTCAACAAACCAAACTAAATTTGGCATTAAGAGTTTCACTTAGAGCAGCCTGATCCCCACCATTGCTGTGAAGAGAAGTGTGGGATTATTCTTTCCATACCTGTTCTCTAAGAGGTACCAGTCCCACCCTCTTTGTGGGCACTGGACTCGGTAGCCAATACAAACATGAATAGTTTTTCATGTTTAAAACATATCCTGCAGACTGTATTTTTATGCATATTAATTTACTTGCATTTATTTATTGCAAATATAGAATTGCAGAAGGATATTTCGGAGGCTGGGCAACACGGGGGCAAGTGAAATTTGGGGTAGGTGAAAGCAAAGCGGTGCGTGCAAGGAAATCCTGTCCTGGCTTTGCTATAAAATAAGGAGACAAATGTTGCTGTTCAGGGGTGGAAATTTGGGTCAAAACAGGTACTGCCATGGAATCATCAACTCAGCACCCATCAGGAAAAGCAAATCAGATGTTAGCAGGTAGGAAAGGAACTGGGTATAACAGAGAGAACACAGTTATGTCATTGTATGGTCCAATGGTCCAATGCATGGTCCAATGCATTGTAAAAATCCTTGCACGCTGTGTGTTGGTCTCACTCTCTCTTATCTCAAAGAGGGTACTGAAAAAAAGAAATAGTAGGAGCAGAAGAGGTCCAGAGAAGGGCAAAATGAATGATCAGAGGTCTGAGGTGGGTTTTGTGTAGTCTGACCAGGGATTTTTATCCTGAAAACATGATTTAAGTGGTTATACACTAAAGGTCTCCAGAACTGTGAATGGCTGGGAAGGAGTGGAGAGGGACTGATTATTCACTGCCTTTTCCAATACAGAACGTAAAGGGCAGCAGGTGAAGCTGATGTTGGTGAGGCTGAAAGCAAATGAAGTTATCCTTCACCCACAGATGTCCCTGACAAGGGACACTGAGCCTGGATAAATGCTTGGAAGAGAGGTCCACTGTGGGTTGCAGGAAACCCACAGGCTCAGGAAATCTTGATAGCTAAAAATAGTTTGAATATAAGAGAAATTGTCATACATAATTGTCTTGTCCTTTTTATTCCTTAGCCATCTGTTCATAGCCATTGTTGGAGACAGAACAGTCATCTGGATGGACCTTTGCTCTGAACCAAACCAGTCATTTTTATATTCTTAACTGTGAGATCTCATTACAATGTGTCATTTTAAGGAAGCCATTTGTTACAAAACTCCACATATACTTAATTTTCCAATTATCTCATTCTTCAATGCAGAACACTTAAATCTTCCCTAGCTGTTGGCCCTGCACAAGGTCATTTATCCGAAGAGCAGATCCTGCACTTCTCCATAGCTCTCCCAAGATCTCTGTCCTCTGCACCACAGGCAGAGAGAGAAAAGGGCGGGGTCCAACTCTCTCACGTGGTTACCATTCCACAGAGAAAGAAACTGTTCTCTGGGTGTGTTTACATCCAGGACACAGGAGATACACATAAGCTGCCTCTGACTTTCCAACCTGTATCCCCAATTTTGTGAGCTGGAAGATGATGTGTTGGAGATCATTTGAGCTACATGTGGCTCCAGCCCTTCAGGGCAGCAGCATCCAGCACTGTGGGTTCTGTGTCCGTGTCTCTGCTCATGGTGGGACAGGACTCTTTCCACAGCTTCTTGGGACCTCCCTTGCTCACTCTGCAGCTGTGAACAGCACAGAGAAGGGAGAAGAGGCTGTATCCAGTTCCTCCATGGTGTCCCCATCCATAAATGACACCACTGAGGGTGCTGTGACCATCTTTGGTACATCACACCCCTTCATCCTTCCAGCAGGGACCACTGGAACCATACTGCAGTTACCTGGGATCTTGAGTGGACACCTTCTTGGAGAGGTCAGAGAAGGCAGATGAGTTTTTCCTTTATTTTACAGTCCAGCTCATCCTGGCCAGGAAAGATGTTTGACCCTGGCACAGCTCTGGGGAGGTGAGGAAGGACCCAGGTTTGGGGAGCAGGAGAATTTGGATGGTGGCAGCTCTGTTCCTCTGGCATGTCCCTAAGGATGGCAGCTTGGGCTCTGCACAGTAGGATGCGATCCGTGTTTCTAAATTATATCAAAATTATCCTGGCTATGGTGGCAATGAGCAAGTCAGATTAAAATGAAACAACATGAGGAAAGACATGTATTTTAGTAATGGCTGTTCCACTGCTGCTCTGACTCATTTCCTCCTGTGTCGAGATGACTTGAGACATATATTTTAATAACAATACAGTCTTTTGCAGTTTGGAACTCAGGGTAGGAATAAACAATCCCAGGCTCCAGAAATATTTGATAGGAAAGATCGCATCTTGATTTTGCATTCGAGGCTGATGCGAAGGTACAATGCTTTGAAGCATTGTCAGCACAGCTCAGCACCTCTCCCTGAGACATCAGCCAGTGAGCTTACCTCATGCTCATACCAGACAATGACTGTATGTTGAGCTTTGCTGAGGAACGGCAGTGGTTCTGCCTGTGACCCTGCCTGCAGGGGACCCAGCAGCCCAGCATCTCCTTCCATGGTGGTACTTGAAGAGATACCAAATATGATGAGACTCAGTTGTGATTTCTGCCGTGGGCCATGTTGCAATGTGGAACAGCAGCATGCACATAGCTCCTCCAAGGATACCCTGCATGTCCCCTGAGGCAGCTGGCAAACATGTAGGTTTTGTGCTGCTTTTCATGCTGCCTGCACAGCCTCCAGCCCCCACCCCATGAAGGAGCAACAGGAAACGTGGTGGGTGAGATCACACACGTAGCTCTGGATACAGACATGTCTCCTAAGCCACAGCCCCTCTCCCAGCCCAGCCTTGTGGGGAGGGAGGTTGGTTTCACTCCATAGTTTGGTGCCCAACCTCCTGGCTGGACGTTTTAACCACAAGTAGAGAAGAAGAGCAGAAAAAACAACACAGCTTGTGCCTTGGGTCGGGTAAGACCTGTTCCATCATGCTTGCTGGGTGGAGGAAGGGGTGGATGGGACATGGGGCTGACCACAGCAGGCAGGGTGCAACGGTTGGCAACAGCTTGTGGGCTCATCACTTTGCTTTGGAGGCATCCATTGCTCCCCATGCTCTACAGAGGAAAATTAGGCATTTTTTTGGTGTTCCCCAGCAAAGCTCAAGTCCTTGAAAAACTCAATGTTGAAAAACTTCACCTGCAGACACCCCTGATTTCTTCAGGATCTGTTTTTCTGCTGCATGATGCAGAGGCTCTGTCCAGTTTAGGTAAGACAAAATTTAGCCCTTATTGCCTGACCCAAAAACAGCCGAGGAGACAAGCTGATGGACACCTGTGTCAGTCTGGCTGCCTGAGGGCTCCTGATGCCTCCAAGAAGCTTTCAGGAGAGGATGGAGAAGGCTTTGCCCTTTGGGCAGGTTTCCTTTTCATGTTAAGTGCCAGCTCCTTTCTGTAAGGGACTTGTCTTAGGGATTTGGGGGGTTTTATGTTAATTGAACTGAAGAAGTTGGTTGTGTGAGATCCCCATCACAACAGCACATAGCTGTGTTGTACCTGGCAGAGAAAAAATGCTGTGCTGCTGCCACTGGGTTTTGTTTGGTTGTTTTTTTCCCCATCGTTTTAAAATTTATTAACTAGATCATAAAGTGTAAATAGTAATACTGATATTCCCCTGCTTAACAGTGTGATGCAGCCCCCCTCATACACTTGTGTATCTTAAAGGCTACTTAGAGAAGTTGGTGTTAGCAGAAAAAAAAAAAAAAGAAGAAAAAAAGAAAAAAAATAATCCTGCCCTGCTGCAAATATCTAAAGCGCATGGAGAGTTTTGTGTCAGGTGAAAGAATCACTGGTGTAGAAACTCAGAGTGATCTTTCTCATATCAGGGAAGCAAAATACATGTCTTGTAGGGATTTATTTTTAACTTGGTGTGATAGGCGTTGCAGTTAAACGGATGCTGGAATGACAAATATTTGTATCTAATCCCGCAGAAGCTGCAGCTGTCACCCTGAGTGCGGGCAATATAGATATATCAATGTACACGAATATTGGTTATGTCAGCACATAGTGTGTAATTCAATAGCCAGAAAAGATATTAAATAAAAATTAT
>JAAGNO010030293.1:98473-139286 GCA_033439905.1 Ceryle rudis | reverse complement strand
TCCTTCCTTCCTTCCTTCCTTCCTTCCTTCCTTCCTTCCTTCCTTCCTTCCTTCCTTCCTTCCTTCCTTCCTATCCTGTCCTCCAATCCTTCTACCCTTTCCTTCCTCTTGCTCTTTCTTTAGAAAAATAATCCTCTATCTGATATCTGTGGCAGTCAGAGTTTTAAGAAAAACCCAGAGGATGGTGGTGAAAATGACCCAGTGAAAAAGGCAGCTGCACAATGAAAGGGCTTCATTGAAGTGTGCAGGAGCATGCCAGACACAGTGGCACATCTCAGCCATTGGGCAACAAACCAACAAGAGTCTTGGACATGCATAATCACAGCTCCCAGTCACATGAACTAGGGAACAGCCCTCACCTAGTACAAGTATCCTAAAAGTCTCTACTAGGAGAGACAGCTGAGGAGCAAAAGCTGCTGGGCTGTGTAGGAAGCAATGCCCTAAGCATGGAAGAAAATCATGGCCAGAGGTGAGGCATGAACTGACTGCAGCGCAGGCAGGAGTGTGCAGAGCTGTGGGACTGGGAATGCCAGTGCAGCAGCCTCAGGGTGAGTGCTTGGCTGTCCCAGGAACAGGAGATCTTGGCTGTGGCTGCTGGAAAGCTGGTGGTGATGCAGGGCCAAGCAGAGGCAAAGACGTGCTGTGGGAAGCCTGCTACAGTCAGGGAATGGGGGTGAGTGAGTGATGGCTCAGGGGAGAGGAGAGAGCAGCTTGGGGCAGTCCTCTGGCCCTGAAGAGACAAAGAAGCCCCATCATTCACACTCCAGGATAGATTTGCCTCAGGGGCTGGGACCTGTTGTTTATGTTCTTACGTCTGAGGCAGTGTGCCCAGGTTAGTTATTGTCTGCATTTCACCACCCTAGTGAAGTCACTGTTTGTTACTCGTTTGCTCTTCTGAGTGTAGAGGGGCAGAGGGGGATTATAAGCAAAGCTGGAGGCAAAAGGGCCTCTGGGGCCTACCTACCATCTTGCCTATGATACATACCACAGCTTCTCTTGCACTCTGGCAGAGTAGGGAGCCAGGAGCGAGGGCCAACTGGATGGAGCATTGCCCTCCCAGGCCAAACCATCATGGTAGCTATGGCTTCTCAGGTCTAATAGGTGATCTGAAATGCCTTGAGAGTGGAGGGCTACTGCATATCAGTAGGTAAAACCCACCCACACCATCCATGTACCTACACTTTTATTCCTTGCCCCTCACTGGAGTCAACTACAATAAAATCAATATTACACAAACAGATGTATCTATGCAGTTCCATATGTTAATGCTGGATGTTTCCCATGTGGTAAGAAGGTCAAGGCTAAGCTAAAAGCAATACAGAATATCTCTTCCTAATCACAAGTTATGCATGATTTTACAGTTTGAACTCAGAAGCAGTACCTCTGAATACACACTGGGTTAACTCAGACAGAACAAATTAGGACAAGACAAAAGAGACCAGCAAGGATTTTCCAATTGTTTCTCCCCATTCTTTTTCTCCATGCAATGAAATAAATGACTGTAGGCTACATGCACAGCTGCTAAGCCATTTTGACACAATTTTTTTCAGGCTTGAAATCTCAAATGAAAGGCAATCTTGTATTTCCTTCTGTTCCTAAGCCCTAGAGTAAATATCCAATTGTCATTCTGCATGAAAACAGGCCTTGAAACTAAATGGGTGAAAAATTTAGCATTTTTCACATTTTTTTTTTTTCATTGCCATTTTGCAGCTTGATTATCTCAGTACTTCAAAAGTGAAGTAAGTTTAAATACTCTGGATTAAAGACTCACTTGAAGGAGGGGGTAACAAGGATGATCGAAACTTCCAAAGTAGCCCATCTCTTTGTTACCAGTGGCTGAGACCCCATCATGCTCCTTTTAATCTTATATGTTAGCTTTACCATCATGGGTTTTTTTCTCCTTTTGAAAAGGTGAAAAGAGATTCAAGAGTGTTTCTCTCCAGATCCAGTTCTGTTGTACACACTCAGATGCCTCTACATCTCTGTGTCTCTGCAGCTAGATTTTCGTAGTAAAGAATTTGTGCAGAGAAAATTACCCAAAATGGCTCATTTTAACAACTCTGCCAACACAGTACACTGCTGCAAGGGGATGAGAGAAGTCTTTTACCTTTGAGCTACACTTGTAGAGGGGGTGGCTGATGGAGTCGACGTAGTGATGCCTCATACAGCGGCTGGGGTCGGAGTCGATCATGAAGGAACTGTCTGTTTTACTGTCCGCATCTCCCATCATTGCCAGGAGCGAGAGCATGGAAATTGAAGCCACAAGTACATGATTTCCCATTGTCGAGGAACTTCTCGCTGATAACAGCAGAGGGAGGTATAGTATTAAAAAACTGCCAAATATTGGCAGCCAGTTCCTTTCCAGGATGGTGAAAAGTCTGGTTTAAATCTCTTCACTGTCATTCTTCTTCTCGAGTTAGAGTTTGATGAGATTGTAATCCATCAAAGAATCTGCTTGCTAGCTAGAATAAAAACAATATAAATCGCAATCCTGACCAAAATAATCTCTGGAAAAAAACAGACATGAATAATAATAAGGCACATAGGATTTTTTGTTAGCCAAAGTATAAGCTCTGAGTAAGCATCATTCCCACAATAGGTATATGCATTAGGAAGGAGAAGTCAAGGCCTTGTTAGTTTGAGCATTGGTCTATCATTCTACCAGGGAGAACCTTTTGTCTTTTAACTTCACAAGTGGTGCAATGCCAGTCTTTTTCACTTGGTGATGTTCCTAATGGGTTCCCCTCAAAACTAGCAATTAGTAACACATCAGAGATTTCTGCAAGTTGAAAGGACTGTGTGACTCAAAGTATCAAAGTGGGGTAAAGCTAGGCTGCCTCCTGCATTACAGATGAGAATTTTTGGCATAGGGAGCATAGGGAAAGGCTGGTGGCAGGTTGACCCCTGGCTCTAGGGACTGTGTGTTGGTTTCCTGCAACAGCAGAGACAAAAGGCACCCCCAGGATGGAGGGATGCTAAGGATCCAAGCCCACCCATGAACAAAGCAGTCCCCCAGGAAGCTTGCTGTTCACAAACCTGCACTGCATGGAGGACTATCTAGGTCTCTGGCTGCTCTGCCCTCCTGCATACCAAACTCACATGCACACAGGTGGATGTGCTTTACTTGCTTACTCATCAGGCTGTACTTGCTCAGTGTCAGTCTCTTCCTTGTTCATTAAAGAGCAGTATCTGAAAAATATATTATATTCCATAATATCCAAGTACATCCCAGCTATCAATTGGGAAAAAATATATGCAGGTGAAGTCATGTGGATGTCCACCAGGCACCATTCTGGTGCATGATGGAGACCAGGAGATCCCCCAGAAATCAGGCACAGGACAGCCCCTGAAATGCTGTATTTCCCTCAGCTGCTTCATCACAGCCCCTTGATCCTTCTCACAAAGCCCATAGTTTCAAATGAGTGATTTAATTTTGCTTTTACTACAAACAGCTATAGCTTGAAAGGGCTGTGAATTAGCCATCAAAATACAAATTGATGAGGCAAAGGATAGTCATAAGTGAAGTTAAAAGTGCAAAGACTTTCTGAAGAAACTTATGATAAAACAGTTCCATGGTCACACAAAAATACTCCCCCAGTGCCTCTTGGCTATTTAAAGAGCTGATGTGTGCCTTTCATATATACAAGCCTCTTTCAAAATTGTTTTCTGGTTTGATGGTGATACTCTAAACCAACTGATACTCATCTCCCAAACAGCCTGAAATTATGAAGCCTCCCCACCAGAGTGCTTGATGATTTATGTATTGCTTTATAGCTTGCTCAAACACTTTTGTGAGAGGAGTGCATAGCATTGAGAAACACTTCCAGAGTTCATCCAAGCTGGGAGTTGGGACTTGTCGGTCTGAAGTGACATACAAAGTCCCATGGTGGAAAGAAACATAATTAGGGATGCTCTATTAGAATTTTTCAAAGCCATTTCTGTTTTTCAAACTATTGTTCATGTGCCTAAGTAGGAAAAGAAAAATCATGACTGTGGGTGTTTGTGGCATAATGTGGATTTTTTTCCCACAGTCTGACCTATGATCTGTTACATTTTCCTCAATAAAATGTCTTTCAGTGAGCATGGTGTTAAAAAACATACTGTATCTTTGCAGCATAAGGAGTTTAAACAATACTAAACACTCAGGATCTTGGACATATTTATGCGCAGTCTCATTCATGTCAATAAGTATCCCTGCAAAGATTTTAGCAGGGTAAGAGAGAAATCTCTCAGTCGTGGGATCTGGGACAGACTCTTTCCCAGAAGTGAACTGTACTACTCTGATTCATGCAGATTATGAGCAAGGATTAGCTAACACAAGGAGTGATATACTGTTTTTATTTGTATGTTTGTGGATTTGGGTTTTTGTCTTTTGTTTGCTTGTTTTGTGTTTTTGGTGGTTTTTGTTTTGGTTGGTTTGTTTGTGTTTTGTTTTGTTTTGGTTTTTATATTTAACCTTTTACCTACATTCCTATTCCTCTCTATAAAGAGGCTGACCAAAACACACTGCTTGGCAAGGTCTCTCTCCAACATAGTTAATCAGTATTACACACCCAGTAATTCCCTCTCTGTCCAAATAAATTTACTTGATATTGGACAATCTCGTTTCATGTAATATTATATCCAGGGATCCCCATTTCCCACTCTCTCTGTCCCACTGTTAATTTTCTGATTCTATATCCTTCCATGTATTTGATCAGCATGATTTAATACAGTGAGAGAAATCTGGAATCCTGGCTCTGTTTTCAAAGGCTTATCTCTCTAGTTTTCTTCGGAAAATAATTGGATGACATAGAGTCTGCCTCATGAAAACACCCTGAGAAAACTGGAAAGGAATGGGGAAAAATGTGAGAAAAGGAAGACAATGTCTGTACCTTCTTCAAGACAAGCACAGAACAATACGAAAAGTATTAACACTTTCACAATCTTTTAATATTGTCCTGGTTCTCCCCTGGCAAAGAAACATAGGGGGCTTTGGTAACAAAACTTTGAAAGAAGAAGAAGTTCTGTTATCATATATTTTTTAGTAAAAACATCATCTTTTGGGAAAAGAAATGGGTACAGTGGTTGACAGACATACTGGCAAAACAAGGATGTAAGTAGTGGAAGCAGGACTGCAGACAACACTGGGCTATTTTCACATGCCAGTATCTCCTGACATACCTATAAGGAGTATACACATACATTTTTCATATATATTTGAGATATATGGGGGAAAAAAAAGTCTCACAAGGACATTTAAACTTATTTTTGATTGTCTAAAAAAAGTCTAAATATTTTCACTCAGGTATATCGCCATAATGAAGTGCATTGACCTGACATTTTCCATTTCCAGATGATATTGTGCAATGGCATTTCACTTTAAATTAACATTCTTTTACTTTTAAATATTAAAAAAAAAAAAAAAAGGTTGTATTCCTTATAAAATGACACCTGAAATTATAAAATCCTAGACAGTACATGATATCAGGAGTAACCTATGTAGCTTCCAGTCTATCCTGTCCAAACCCAGAAGCAAGTACACCTGTAATTATTAATCAATATAGCTGTACTTACAATGACATTTTCTTGCATTTGGAAAATACACTTTTTTATCAAAATCAACAATTTCACATAGATTTTTTTTTTCTTTTATTTAAGCTGGTTTTTCCACTGTTTCTTTTCACGTGAAAACCTGTGGTAAACAGCTCACCTGTGAAGCTAACAAAAAGGAAGCTAAAATGCTTCCTCTTTACAGCACTCTCCAAAGAAAAAGATGCAAAAGTGACTTCACATTCTCAGGCTGAAAATTTGCTACAAAAATATTTGGCCTTACAGTGGATGAAAATCACTACTTCCCTTTTTTTTTTTTTTTTTTCAGAATTCACTGATATGGGCATTACAAGTTGCTAGTAATAGAGTTATAGTGCCCTTTCCATATAACTAGTTTTCAGGAATTCATAGAGACATAACATGCTAAGAGCTGTTACAGCTGTTACCTAGAACTGATACAGCTGTAAACTAAAAACTGCAGGGAAAAATAGAAGACATCACAAAGAAACACCATATGAATATACAATCCAAGGCTGTATTGCACATGGACATAGGGGAAGAGTTAGGCTTATTTTTCCAAATTTATGTAGTTATTAATTGTTTTTTGAATGCTGAAATAAAGATTTCTTATCACAGTCTTAATATTATTTAGAGAGTGGTGATGGTTAAGATTTTGTTTTGCTTTAAGGACAGAAGAAAATTCCATCATCTGGAATTATTTAGCCTTTGTGAGAACTTAAATAGAAATTCCCTTTTTTTGTTATGTATCTTGGAAAAAATAAAGAGCCGAGCAATTCTCCAAAGGTCTATTGGATCTGCACTGATTTTACCCTGGAAGGTAGGAAGGGAGCAATGGAAACTCTCATTTGTGGTGTACTTCTACTTGGCTGTTCCCCACCTCTGAGTGCCCTGAATTAGGCATGTGCATATCTTCAGCTTGGCCTTCATTTGGTGTGCATTTTTGATGTTTGAGACTCCTGTTTGATGATGAGGCAATGAGGGTACAATTCAAGTCACTCAATGCCTTTTATGTTTTGGAGGCTGACAAAATCCCCTTGGAGCAGCAGTTTGTATATATAACTAATCCTGGCCTTGCATACTGTGCATATTTAGTAAACACAATTACTTGGATCCTTCCATGTGGTTCCCTCATTCTGAATTTGTTATGTAAACAGAAGAGTTACAAGAATACTCAGTTTCTCCAAACTTCATCCCTGAAAAAGTGTCACTAGCCATATAAGTATATATATATGTGTGTGTGTGTGTATGTAGCTCACCACTGTTGTTCTGACAAAAAATCCCCAAAGATATCTATGAGGCCAACATACATATCTGAAGAACTTTATCTAACCCGTAAAAGTTTAGGCCAGAAAGATGGGCATTTGGGTGTTTTGCACTCCAAGATCTGGACTGGACTGAAAATGTCTGTGTTGTGCAAACTACACCAGCAGTTTACACCATAGTGCATTCTGAAAGGTTAAACTATCCACTGCCATGAGAAGGGCCATGAAAGGGGCTGGGGGTGGAAAGGCAAGGAGGAGCAATCTGTACTGAAGATGACCTCCAGTCCCCAGCCCTGGGCATGGGGTGGCACTGTGGTGTCCCCACTGCTGCCGCCTGGCCATGGTACTAGCATGGTCCACAGCGACCCATCACTGGGATTTCTAAATAATGGATCTGTGCTTTCAGAGAACTTGAGTAACCACTGTTTCTCTCCTGCAATGAGTTGCCAAGGCCTCATCTGGGTGGTCAGTTGGGAGGTGCCTGTGTACAAAGCTGCCCCACATTTGGCCACAGCTCCCAGATGACAGTGGCAGTTTAACTGCCTTTTTTCCAGGGCTACCCTTGCGAAGGTGTACCAGTATCCTGAAGAAGCCATGTGATGTTCTGCATGTCCACAGCTCAAGTCTTGCTCAAAGGCCATGTCTCTGCTAGCACACTAAACCCCCCTGGAGTGGCTCTCCAGCCCAGCAGCCACATGACATGGTGTGATCTCTTCCCAGACCTCCTCCAGTCTCCGCAGTACTCAGATGGCTTCCAGCCCACACAAGTGCCTGCACTGTTTGCAGGTACTGCTTGGGAAGCACTGTGTGCTGTGGGACAAAATTGTGCGAGTGACCGCCTAAGCAATTTAAGAGAACAGTTTATGTAGTAGGAGAGACAGCATAAGATGCTGTGCCCAATCCTTGTTTATGCTGAATCAGTTCAGAGGCTTTATCAGCTCCAATGTATGTTTTAGCTCTGTATAAAAATGTAGTCATCTTCTCATCTATTTATTTCACTGTGGCCATTTCTGTTCCAGCATTGAAGTAGCTGGCCTTATATATATAATATCAAAATCAGTGCTCTGCTCTGCAGCCGCCTTTCAAAACACCTGACAAAGTTGCCGAATGGCCATGTGGCAGCCGGGAAGCAGCAGGTGAACACAGAGCAGTCCAGTTGTTGTGAAATGCCTCCATGCACCATTTGAACAGGTTTCTTCCCCTCCCAAGACAGGGCAAATACCAAACTAAATATTTTGAGTGAGATCCTTACAGGTCTAAATAAGTGAAATGCTTTCCCCAATGCCTTGTTATGCCAAATGAGTGTTTGACCTGCTGACATCCAGCAGTGCTGAAGCTTGCCCCCTCTGACACCAAGGGGAATGTTCTCACCCACTGTATGGGAGCTCCATCCACCCATTACACAGCAGGTTGCAGGGCGGTATGCGCCTGCAAGGAGGGTACACAAACAGCTTTCACTTTCTGGCCAGAGCTGATGTCAGCTGATTGGGGAAGGAGGGGAAAGAAAAGGATAGTAGAAAGGAGAATAGGCTCAAAAGAGACTTAAACCTCTTCAACTGAGTGTCCACAGGAAGAAAGCACACCTTTTTGTCCTACTGAGGCTGCCAGCCACCAACTGCAGAGGTTTGACCCATAAAAATACCCAAGAAGATAAAAAGGACACTACCTCAGTAGTAAGAAATATCAAACAGGCTGATGGCAGTTGAGAGAAACTCCTGCACATAATTTTCTGCTGTGAGGCTTCTCTAAGTCTTTTAATATTTCAGGGAATTAATACCTGTGACTGTAAGCATACTGAAAAAAATAGGAAGACCATGGTATTTGAAGCATAAAACCCAACACAGTGATTGCAGCAAAGATAATGAAAGAGCTCACTGCTGCAAGCACCCCTGGGAACATCAGCTGCTTCCCCAGGCTTTGATGGGGTAGCTCGTGTAAGACCCCCATAAGTGTTCATGTGGCAGGGACCCAATACATGAGGTGGAACAAATTAAGCTGAACAGCACTTGAGCTGGCTGAGCTTCCCTCTCCTTTTGAAGTTTCCAAGAATATTTCCAATCCTTCAGGTAGCTAGAAGAGGGGCAGCTGCCAGCACCATCGTGCTAGGCGGTTGAAATAACAAACTCTAGTGGGTACTGCAAGCTGGCGCCCCGCCAGTAGACAGGCACAGGCGGCCAACATGGAGAAAAGGTTTTTAATACACTCGCAAAGAATAACTACTGGTGGACAAAAGAGTGCTTGTATTTTTATTCTTTCCTTTTCCTGCTTCCAGGAAACTTTAAATAGATTCATTAAGGGCATGTATGGGATCTCTCTCTAATGAGCTAGTAGAGACATTTAATGGTGAGGTGATGCCAGCCTTGGATTCTTTCTTTATTCTTGTGTCTTGCTGAATGTCAGAGAAGTCATGGTCTTGAGTCTGGGACAGAAAGTGAGAGGAATACAGTTTTCCACTTGCTCATCCAGAGGGTGCTGTATGGGATCACTCCTTGGTGAAGCACCAGGCTCAGAACTGAGCTAAGGCTCCCTATCCCCTTCAGGAGGCAAACCAGCAAGGGTGGCTGCTGGCTAAAGTGCAAATATTCCCAGCAAGCATTAGCTATATGATTTGCTTCAGTAATTACCTCTACTTCAGTCTTATGACCCAACATGAGGCAAAATGACTCTTGGCCAAATTACAAGTTGCTGAGAGGCCCAGGGCATTCAGGCATGTGTCCTCTACCTGTTGGAGTGTGTTACGAGCAGGTGGGCAGTCTTTTAGATATTTTCCAGAGAATTCAAAGGACTGTAGATATCAATAGATGCAGTGGGAGGAATGGGTTTCTTATTCTTTAATACTAAGCAAAGACATTCCTGCCACTGGGGCCAGAAAAGAGTGCTATGCATGCTGGAGATAGCACATGATTGAAGGGGATGTTCTCTCTCTTCTGGCCATAGGGGAAAATCCTCTCTTCTTTTATACACATGCAAAATTCAGACCATCATCCATATACCTCAGCCTTGGATAATTAGGAAACCTAAATATTTGGCTCATGGTAACACTTTTATGTCTTCTAACAAGAGGAACAGCATTTCTCTGGGTCCCACTCTCTTTGAGCTCTGCTGCTATGACAGTAATGCGATTGTCACTGCCATGGTATGCTTAACCTTTGCCAAACCAGAGCTGAGGCATTAACTTAGATCCTCAACTCACATGTCTTAAAGGGCAACATAACCTGTGCTGCCTCCACGCTGTCAGATTGACACACTCTGCAGATCAGTAATAATAAGCACATAAATGTGACAAGCATGAGCTGTAACAATGATTGATGCAAATAGAGAAATAACAAAAAGAAGCTGAAAAATAGCGATGAGGTGAAATTCCTAGGACCAGTGTCTCCATGGCACCAGCAGCCCATTTCCCTCACACAAGAAGAAAGGATACTCTCATCTGCAGTAGAAAGGATCTCCGTGCCATGCAATGAAATTCCAGCAAACAGGACAAGGACTGATGGTGTCTGGAAGTGGTAGTGCCACTGCTACCCGGATAATAGTCTGAATTAGATTATGTGAAAAAAGAAGGAATATATAGACGGCCAGCTGCTCAAAGGCTTACTACAATCTTGCTTTTATTGTTCTGCTAAGTTAGAGGTGGGGCATCAGAGAGATTCCTAACATACCACTACTGAGAAATTTTAATATGTTCCACGCTGACACATATAAAAAGGAAATAACAGCTGATCACACTCAGCAGAGACTGCAGCATCTCTTAATATGCATATACAGAAGCATGGGCAGAGTGGGGTGCTCTTGGCAAGGGAGACTCAGGCATCCAAGCTAACCTGACCCAATTAAATCCTTCTCCTGCCATTGAGTGAAATTTTAGTGAAAGAGCTGTCAAGCAGGAAGTGAAATAGCAGAAAAAAGGTGATCTAGGCATGGCTACTCACCCCATCCTGAGATACCAGGACATGGAGAAGGGTAGGGGAGCTAGCAGACTACACATTTAACACTGATGAAAAGAAACACATGCTTACACAACCATCAGTGATCCAGTGGAACGAGATATCACAGAGAGCAAAAGTTCAGCTGGGCTCAGCATAAGGACCTGTTACGTATGGGAGGGTTACAGTCATAAGAATTTTATTTTTAAAGAGTTTTTGGGAGGGTTATAAACTCTTAGGACTCTGAGAGTTCAGTCAATGGGGTTAGGGAAAAACCCTTCACCACAGCAAGTTACCCTGTAGCTGCCTGCCACAGGGTGTCTATGTCTATCTTTGATGTGGCTGCTTCCAGCCATGCTCAAGAGGCAGATTGCTCAAATAACATGGGACTGTGGCACAGTCTCATGTAGAAAAACTTTTCTAAAACTCATAAGACAAGTCTCTTCTCATACTCAGCAAGACATTTGAGGCAGAAGAATTTGTAGTATTTGTAATACAACTATCTAATGTTTATAGTTGGAATTACAATGGTAGTATTTGGGGAAAGGAAAAAAAATAGGGAGTTGGGTTTTTTTTTTCCCTTTGTTTCAGTTAAACAAAAAACCCTCCAGACAAAAACAAATGTCTCAGTGCTCAGTGGCTTCATGCAAGTTTTGCACCACAGATAGTCAACTCACTTCAAGGTCCAAGAACAACGTTGGACACTTCCTAGCGCATGTAAGAGCAGACAAGCCAGGAAGGGAACACAGTCAGCCCCAAGGGAAATGGAGAAGGAAGCCAGGAGTCCCTATCAAATGAGTCACCAAAAGCATCAATGTGAGCTCCCAAAGAGGTGTCTCTCTTCCCTCCCACCTAGGTAAAAGAGATTACAATCCTGGCAACTCAAGCAAGCAAGAACATACAGATGCTATCACAAGCCTAGGTGGCACGTGAGGGATTGTTCTGGTGGAGCTGGCTTTTTTTTGAGATTAATCATGTGTAGGTAGCTACCTGGGGTATTGTAAACCATACACAGGACTGTCCATAACAAGTATCCTGCTCTAAAAAGGGGTATCATCAGCATCCATGCATCTGATAACAAACAAGTGCTGCACAAACCCAGGAAACCTACATGGGACACCTCCAGGTAGAGTTCTGAGTGTTCAACTAGAGTAATCAGCAGCAGTCCCCAATTTTACTCCTTCACTAAATAAAATTGCATTTTATATTGTAAGCTTAACATCTATTCTTTCCACATTTGCTTTTATTTATTATTATTCCTTACAATAGCAGTATTGCAAATAAGATTTCATTATTCTATCAAAAGCATGTCACATTGGGAACCCCTGATTCAAGCTGGTTAGTAATTACTCACCAAATAGTTCCATCTTGGCTGAGGGAATTATTCATATATATAACTGCTCGCAGATATGACTAAGGTCCCACGGACCAAGCAAAAATCAGCATCATTAGTAATTCAAAAGAAGAAAAAAAAAAGAAAAAAGACAATGAAAAAAAAAAAAGGTCCTAAAATGTACATATTATTTTGAGGAGGAACAAGTAACAGCACTATGGTTATTATATCCACATTTATTGACACCACCAGGCAACTGGGTTGCTTTTATTAGAAAATAACTTTGCAATAATGAACTAATTTGCAGTGACTTTGTCTCCACTGATGGTTTTAAATAATCATTATCCTGTCCTTTTCCAATATGCAGAGTACTCACTTCTCAGCCACTGGGACTTTAGGAACTGTTAGTAACATCTAGCATCTAGGAAACAATTTTTCATCTTTAAAGAGCTGCAGAAACCCTAACAAGTTATTTGTCATGCCATCTGTCCCAAGCAGAAACAAATAAGATGTGTTGTCTGGAGGTTATGGGAGAAATTTAAATGAACTTGAGGAACAGGAGAAGAAATCTGCCTGACAGTCCCAGAAGAGTCAGTCCACATACACCGTTTTGCAGATTCAAATTTGCCACGAGAATATTACCCCCCAACACACACTCTGTGTGAGCCTGCTTCACTGACACTACAGCAGTTAGCTAACATAGTACTGAAATTGCTCTTCACATGGTTTGACTTCATTACTCTGTTTTATTTGCTGCTGGACCCATTCATATGAACTTTTATAGGATTAATTCACTCACCTGAATCCTAGCAGGGAGACAGGGATTTCTTCCTCAGCTGGGCTGTCTCCCGGCAGTGTGTGTTCCCGCTTCTCGCAGTTACGCTACACTAACACTTTATCGCTGGGCTCATAACAGCGAAACTCTTCTTTTGTCCCAGAGACACAGAGAACAGTTCTGCTCATGCCTCTGACGCTGACACACAGCAAAATGATCTGCCAGCAAATGAGGAGAGCCTCCCTCTCTCCTTCAGCAGGCGGTCTGGGGTCCTGCAGCATCCTCCTGTGTCAGCTACTGACTTCACAGCCCCACTGCATTACGAGTCACGCTGACGGGGTCGGCTACTGACTAAATATACCCCTTGGCGTTACAGCGGAGGCAAACACTGTCGCTTTCCTCGTAGGTCTCAGCCAATCAAGAGTGTATATTAAATCTGTCCTAATCCATAACCAGTGTTGTCCAGTCCATAGTAAAGATTCCCAGAAGTTTGGGTAAATAATAATGTGCAAATTAAGAGCGCTCCTGCAAAGCATGACACACAAAGCTAGAAATAAATATTGCCTGTTGTTTCAAATTATTCTAAGCACTCTGGCAGATGACTGGCAAAAGACCAGCATGCATAAGCAGTGATAGAAGTAAACAGTCCAGCTTTAAACTAGCAGGCTGTGTTCATAGAGCCCTATTGTAATGGGACAAAGAGGGTGCTGGTGATACCGGCACTCTCTTGTGGAATTCAAGGCAGAGTCCAGCATGCCCATTCACTCCAAAACCATACAGCTAGGATCTGCAGACATGAGCCTGGCATGGTCACAAGAACAGATGTTTAACTAAGTTGCTTAGAAGTACACTGGTCTACCTGTTTGACTGTATACAGGCATCCTTCAGACAGGAGACATAGTTAAAAAAATATAAGGATAAGAAGGAGACAAAAGCACTAGAGCTGTGTTAATTCCACATCAACATATTTTGATTTAAAAAATGGTTAAAGGAGAAGATGCGTTTGTCAGATAAAGAAATCAAGCGTTCAGTTTAAGTCCATGTAATACTCAAAATCTGAAGGAATCCCTTATTTGTGTGCTTACCTTTGGCAAATGAACTGCTCCTTCCTCCAGTCAAACTCTTCAGAGAGCTAAAAAGAGGTCCTGTTACTTCTAAATGCTTTTGTTCTTCTGTCCCTCTGTCACATGGCTTGCCTTTTATATTTGCAACACACAAAAGTTAGGGCTGTTGTTTAAGAGAGAGAGGGAGAGGGGGAGAGAGAGAGAGGGGGAATGTCAAATGGAAAAGTGCCATTGCAGTCATATATCAATCAGGGCAGCAGCAGCAGCAGCTCACTGGCAAATGGGAATTCCACAGAAATGTGAAGCTCTTGTTATCTGAGAAATCACAAAACACCACCAGCCAAGCTCCCCTCTGCAGGGACTTCTTATTATTGGCAAGGCAGGAAATAGGAGAAAATGTAGGAGCTTTTCGTTGTTGTTGTTATTGTTTCGGATCTGGAGATATGCATGCTGTGGCATATGTAAACCAGTGGAATATAAATCCTTAATCAAATTCCTTCCTAGCAAATGCACTGTGTGCAAGAGAAAGCAAACCAATGAGAAGCAAAGTAACAGAGCCAAGTGAAGAATATGAAAGCAATGATTTAAAAAATTTGATATCTGTTTGCACTTGGAAAATATCCATAGAAAAACTACCTTTTCCCTGGATTACTCATTAATCTCCTTTTTTCTGACAGTCTTCTCTTAGAATTTTTTTAATGGTGATTGATCTCAGATATCCTTAATTCAAGCTGTGCTGCTTTACTACAATTGGTCATCTAAGTCATCTGACATTCCCTGGCTCTCCAGTTGGGTAAGGAGACATGCATCTTCTGTAGAAATACTTGTCTGAACATCTGCAGTTCTGATGCTTCAGATAACCTGCCCTGAAATTCTGAAGTTTCTCTCAAATAAATTCAGAAGTTCGCTCACAGAAGTAAATATTGTCTTTCTGCTTTATCCACCATCCTCTGAAGAATGCCAAATTTGAAAATGGTTATTTTTCAAACCTTTTATATAAATATTGTGTTTTATTAAAAAAAAGGTAAAAATCCTTGAAGGGCTGACAGAAGACTCCATCCACTGGAAAATCCCACTTCCAACAAGCTCTGAATGCACCAAACCTTATTCTCTGCTCTCACAAAGAATTATGTTTCACTTCCCTTTTCAGTGGTCTCTACTCATCCTGCAGCATTACAGGAAGCACAGACCTTAGCCAGTTAATTAAAAATTAGGCAACATAACTGGCCATTCACAGGCTGGAACTGTTCAGAAGCACTGGCCAGCAGATGGATGGGGTCCTGTGTCAAATGTGTTTGAACTCTAAAAGAAAGTTGGTATTTGATGGATGATGTTATTAGCTAAATGTCTTATCTGGTATAAGATCAAAGAACAGATGGAAATTATGCCTCAAAAATAGAATAATCTAAAAGGAGAATGGTTTGTAGATAAGTAAGCATCACAGAAACAATAAAGGAGACATTCTTTGGCTTGCTTTGCTGTAGAGACAGGTTTGGCTGATGGCATAAAAACATGATCCACTTAGGACCAAGATTCTCAGAATGTGAGTTTTGCTGCACATTTTTCCCTCATATTCAGTGTTTACATTATTTTTCCTCTTAAATCAACACTGGGTTTCTCTCCTTGACCATGTGTGTACCAGCTTTCTGCCTTCCTCACAGGTGCCATTGTAACTGCAGGCTGAAATGTCATTGATGCTCTGACACTGCACTTACCTTAAACAGATAGACTACATACAATATTTTTTTTTTTTTAATTTATCCAACACCCTCTTTTAACATTAAGGCTATTGGTCCTGTGGTCATTATGCTGCCAGGCTGTCTGTCTTTTTCCATGGGCAAGAAAGTGTCTCACATAGTCCAGTTCTTTGCACTAAGGACCTGCCATGTGCAGGATAAAAGCCTGGCTAAACAGCTCCTGGATGAAATCTTCCAGGAGAGACAGTAGATAACCTACTCACAGTCCTTACTGAAAACTATTTTTAAGTTTTTTACTGGTGAAACTTAGGTTTCTTATCAGTGTGTGATCTACAGGTGACAATATCTGTATCAGTTGTTTGTTGGGTGCTAAGTGTACTTCAAATATTCAACAATTATCAGTAATAGTTAAAAAAAGGCAGTATTTTTGAAAAGTAATGCTTAGCAGTTTGCTACCACAGCTACAAATTCCTAACACAGGAAAATCTTCAGATATTGGACTAATTTATTTTTTTTTTTTATTTGTCTCTCAATTTTCAATCTTCATTTTCAAGACCATATTTGACAGTGAGTGGAAATTAATTGACAGTTAATTGACCTCAGAGGATGGTGACTTAGAAACTCTCATTTGTGGCCTTCTGAATGAGCTTACATGTGATCATAAGCACAAAAGGAGAAGCATCAAATGTAGCCTCCCCTCACCTCAAGAACTCTATGGCCCATAACTTTTTCATAGTTGTTCATAAATCTTCAGCCTCTCTCAACCACTGTGACCTAATCCTACCCATAAACCAAATCATTTAGAAGAAGCAAATAAAAGTGGAAAGCACAGGAGCTCAGAGCTCAGTTTTCAAAAATTATTAGATAGATATCTGAGATGACCCTAAATATTAGATAAGATTTCCAGGAGATCTAAGGTATCCTCCTCCCATCAGTTCTGATCTGAGCTCCCTTCAGAGGGAGTTTATCTCACTTAACAGTAGTTGCCTAAAAACTAAGTTTAGGTTCTCCCAGCAGCAAATTGAGTTTCCTTCCCAAATTACTTACAGTTCAGGACAGTTTCAGGTCAGCATCAGTAACAGTATTTCTCTCTGTGAACAAAGATATTCTGCTGTCTCTGTTGGACTAAATATCTATTTTTAAAAATAGATAAAATTAGGTGAGATAAATCCTTCCTTCAAGGATGCTAGCTGTAATTTTGAAGAGATGGATATCCACCTCATCATGGACTTCTACCAACTTCCCTGGTTCCATCCCTGTGAAATGCATTGCAGACTTGCAACCCTAACTTTCAGGTTTCCTTATTCCACCACTGTATGACTCATGCTTGTCCTTGGAAAAGTGTTGTACTACCATTACCTGCAATTCAGTGGGATCAAATTCTTTGCCTCATTGGCATCATCAAGCATAGTGTTGCTTCCTCAGAGGAGCAGGATTTCACCTCTCCATCCCAAGCATGTTGTGAAATGCATTCAGACTTCTGCAACAAAGTCAAATTTCTGTTTTCACCTGAAGGGCTGGAAAAATTCCAGTGCTAGAAAATTTTGTAGTCTTCCACAGGCAATTTTTACGTTCTGAGACAGTGGATAACAGAACTCAACATCATCAAATGTTTTGTCAGAACACTATGCTGTTTGTGTCTGCAAAGACCATGAATGGAGTACACATGCAAGAAATATTTTTAAGTGTAGGTACATATTCATGCACAGACCTAAACATGCATACTACTGCTGCAAGCAGTTAGAGGGTGTAGGATGTATAGAAATTAAGTTTAGGGATGGATGATGCTTTGTTCCATTATTGAATTGATAAAGGGTGGTTTATATTTGGGCTTGGTTATAGATACTCTTTTCATAGTTGGGAATGTGACAGGAACTGGAAGTATTTTAATGAGAGTGTACAGTAACAAGCAACATAATACTTTATAAGGGATATATACTTTGTGCAGACAAGAGGTACCCAGAACTCTTAGAGGAAGTATTTTCTATCAGTTTAATAATCAAATTCCGCATTAGGTAAATGATATTCCCAATAAATAAAATTACACACCAACATACATTAATGCAGGAGTAGGTGGCAGAAAAGTCAGTTTAGGCACTCAGTGTTTTTCATCTCTTCTTTATCCCTGTTGTACATTACCTCAGATTATATTGCAAGGATATTTAAACAGCTAGACATATATATTCTTCTGTAACCTAAATGGGCATCTTCTTTCCATGTTTATATGCATCCATGAATGTGTGCTGTTAAGACACAATATATGGAAATGTTTATTCAGTGCTTTGCACAATACAGCATTATTACAACAAGGATCACTTCATCTAAAGTGTAAGGCTGCTATGGAGAAGACTGTGAAAATCTGGACTGAACTATTTGCTTATTCATTTTATGACGGAAGTCAGAAAGACAGATTGCCCACGGACTATACTCAGACTTTACACTGACTTGAAAATGTGGTTGCAGCAGGACCAGAAGTTAGTGTCCCCTTGGCTCCTTCAGCAAGAGGGAGTAGTGGGTCAGGTAGGGCTCCCCTGCAGCGTGCTGCCTACAAGGCACAAGTGACACTGGAGCATCGGTGCTTAAAAAAGACAAGTGAAGAGCCTGGCAAGGAAAGCGATATACCAAGGAGAGGTTTTTTAGCAAACACTGGCTACTCACTTGGGCTTTGCCTCTGCATTACCTTCAACTCTCTGACCCCTGCATCTCTTCACCTTTCCCTTTGCTCCTTCCCACAAAATTGTCTGCTGCTTTTACAGCCCCTAGAGGACTGCTAGTTGAGCAAGGGGCAGCATGTCTTCACTGGCTAGCAAGCACATGCTATCATCCAGCCATGGCTCCTTGCCTCCTGAGACTGCCAAACTACAGGTGCTTCAGTTTTCTTCTGCAGGACAGCAAAAGGATGCAATGTTCCTGCCTAAGCACCACAGCTCCTTAAATGCCCAAGAAATTGTCTAGAAACTTAGTTTTCTCTGCTTCTACCTTACTGTTAAAATTAGATGAAATTGGGCAGCTGGCTGAAAAGCCAATGGGAGAGACTAATATCAGGGCAGACAGAAAAAATGTTAACTCAGTCCTATGAGAAAACCATAAATAAGAGCTTAAAGGTGCTTTTGTGTTTGTTTTTTTTTTTTTTTTTTTTTATTCCTTTAGGCTGCTGCAAGGTAAAGTATCTTTCTCCTAAAAGAGACTATGGCCATAATAGTCCCTGTCCCCATAACCTTTGGAGTGACTGGCTGCAACTCTCTGGTGTCCTTTGCTGCTACTTGGTATCTAATGGAGAAAGAGGAAAGTTACTGTGCTTCTCTGAATCTCAGCAATATGGATCAGCATTCCTGCAGACACTTGTGGGATTTATCCGCCTTTCCTGAAGTCAGATATCTCAGTTCCTGCTAGGCTCCTCTTATTGTCAGTGACAACCACAAACAGGTACTACTCAAAGGGCTGTTCACTTGCTGGCGATAGGATGAGTTACTTTTAATGTTATCTATTTATCTCTTAATAACAATGAGGTCCAAGAGTGACTGGTTCAGATATAGTCATCCAGCTGTTGGATGCCTTGTCTATAGCAGATGAAGCCCATCTTTAAGTCCATTTCACATTCTTTTATAAGCATATAGGGTAGATACGTAACATGCCAGATACCTACAGTTGTACACAGGTCAGTGCTAAATATCTTGCTTTTTGCCAAGGCTTCAGGGAAAGTTTTGTGTCAAACAGTGTGGGATAATGGCATTTGATGTGCAGTATGTAATTTGCAGTGTATTTCTTCCATCTGTTAGAGGTAGAAAGAGTTGTTCTGTGAAGATCTGTAGTCTGTCAAATCCTTATCCGAGTATCAAAGATCAGTTATGAGGTGTCCTACAGGATTCCCAAACCATGACTAAAACCATGACCCCACTCTCTTGTAGGAGGGAGTTGCAACCATACTCCCCAGCTTTCCAATGTGGAGTTTGGGACCTTGGGATACAGCTTGTATGCAGTGTCTCTGACTATTTCTCCCATTCTTCTCCAGCATTTGCATCGTCACATTCCCACGTGGGTGATATATGGTGCACCTTGGGCACCAAAGTTGGTATCTCTACCCCACCATCCCAAACCTCAAACAATAACCAAACAATAACATTTCTGCTGTTTCCTGTCCTGTGTTCCTCAAGAGGTCAGAGTTTGTCAGAAAATCCTAAACAGAGTCTAGTGGCACAACTGGCAGTTTTTCCTGGGTACCAACTCACAGTTAATGTTTCTAAATGTGATTTAAAGTAGCTTCCCTCAACAAAGGTCAGATGCTGAGGGCTTCCTTGTAGCTTGCATATCACTGAGGGTCAAACTGTATCTTCATTTCTAGGGCAGTTTGCACAAGATATGGAAAATATTAAGGTGACGGGAGTATCTCCACTTAATTGAGAAGGGCATGGTTGCCTTCCTCTGTATAATATCAGATTAGGACTGTGATTTGAATAATATTTCCATAATGATGAAAAAAAATCCATAAATTCACGTAGAGTAGCAAAAGCGGCCTGGCAAGATACAGCCAGATACTAGTAATGTCAGCAGTATTTTGTTGCAATGTCCTGCCAATACCCACATGACGTGATTTTCTTGCATTAAAGATGCAATAAGCAAAGTGGTGGAAAACGTTTTCTATGCTACTTACTATGAAAAATTAAAGCAAATTAATTTGTCTACCATCCAACTTTGTGTGGCCTCTCCCTGTGCAAACCCTCATGTTTAAAAAGGGAACATTAATTGAAACTCAGTCTCACACAAACAATTTGGGTTAAAACTGCAGGACAGCTTTGCCATATGTGAAGTTGCTGAGAAGAAATGCTATTTAGAGCAGGAAATTGGTGATTCGTAATTGACATTAACTCCAGTTACCCTTCAATGTGCATGCTGTACTTCATGTGAAACTATTATAAGCAAAGAAAGGCCCTTCCCTTGAGCAAGTTCAAGTTAATGTTTAGGAAACCGTTTAAGTTAGTATTAGGACAGAAGCCATTATGGTAGAATGTTCATATGCTCAGACTGCACCCTCAGCTGCAAAACCTATGCATTTTAATACCTCTTCATATAAACAATGATTTTGGCCAATTCACTGAAATCCCAGCTTCACAAACGTCCTCCTCAGTCAAAACTTCCACCTCCTAAATAGGGCCAGAGACAAGTCCTTTTTTTGGCACTCCCCATGGGCAGCTTTCTATTGCACCAAAATCCATGCTTTTTTTGCTTTGTTTTGTTTTGCACACACACAAGTCCCTTTAAACTCAGATGCATTCCTGGAGCCCCAGCAGCTGGTAGGAGTAGAGCCATGAGGACATGTCCGTACGCAGTTGCATATGGACCCTGGCTTCAATGCAATATATGCCTATACTGGCAGATACCAAACTGCAGAAGATGGCTTGCTGCAATTCAGACTGTAGAAGGACACAGCCCAGGGGCTGGATCCTCACCTAATGAGAGCTGGCAATGCTCTGTGGCTTCTAGTGCATCCTGTGACTTTGCACTACATGCAAGTTTTGTACCACCACTGCCTGGTCCTTGACAGCTGGATCCTTTACCTTCTGCTCTCTACAGCAGAGGTGAAGCTCGCTGAACTTCCTGAGTGAATTCAGTTTATTGTACAAATGGACATATGAACTTAATTATTCCACCATTCTATAAAAGGAAAAAAGGAATTAAATAGATCTTGTTATGGATTTTGATGTGAGTGAAGTTTTGGCATTTTACACAGGTTTTTTATGGGTTTGGTTTTTTTTTCATGTAAAAGCAAGAACATCTTTCTGATACAGAACATGCCTCAAACAGTGTGTAAATCAGACCAGGCTTCAGGTACAGATAGAGAGTAAAACTCATACGGTTATAAATATAAGAACCTTTGAACTTGAGAAAAGCACTTTAAACCGCTGTCTCATTACTACCTTTAGAAAAGAGTGATTTGGATTAATCTCTCCAAGAAGAGATGCTCTGCAGGTCCAATGCTGTGCATCAGCAAGCACCTGTCACTCTCCACAGCTGCTCAAGCTCCTGGGACCCTACTGACTTCAGGAAGGTGCTCAAAGCATAGAGGGGTGACAGGTCATGGAAAGCCAAGGGGTTCAGCTTGGGCTGTGATGAGCAAGACAACAGAAGAACTTTTTGGGTAGCAAGGACAGCAGCCCACATCCTCAAGAGCAAAACAAATTAAGAAAACATTCTTTATGTAAGACCAGAGGTAACAAAAGACCTGACAAAGCTGAAGCATGCTGGAGCTGAAGAGGTCACCAGAAGAGGGTGGAAACTGTGGTGTACTGGCAGTGAGCACAGTCAGGGTAAGAAAGTTTGCCAGAAACAGGCAGGAGAAAGAGCCATTCCAAGAGCTGTTTCCAAATCAGTCAGTTCTGCTGGGCAAAGAAACCATTGTAGAAATGTGAGTCCCGTACTTCATCTAAAAGCTGAAATGATAAATAAGAGGTTTTCAAATAGAGGGTACAAAAAGGAAAGTTTGACCTCATGTGGCAGAGTGAAAGCTACGGCCTCAGGAACTTCAGGAGTGGACCTTGGCAAGAACCTCCCTTGCAATTGCTGCCTGAGGCAGAGCAGAGAGGCTACTGCAGGAAGCAGAATTAACTCTGGAGAAAGGAATTAGGATTTGCCAAGCGAAGGAAGTCAACCAGAATAGATTGAGGCTGATGTAAGGATGGGAAGAGACTCTGAAAAAAGCCCTGAAATGGAAGGACAAGCTGGGCCTACTGCACTGGGAGACACTGAAAGACCACATTTGATGCCCATACCATGGCAAGCTGCAGCTATGCCCAGCATTTGGGGAAAGATGTAAGATGTAAGAATCACAACAGATTATGTTGTCTGAGAATCACAGATTATGTTGTCAGCATGAACCTATGGTGCACATCATGGGTGAGGAGGATGGTGACAGCACCATTAGACTGAACAAGCTTAGTCACAGGAGCCATTAAAAATGCTGTGGCACAAGATGAAAGGACAGCCAGCCTGTAGGCATATGAATATAATTTTCAGCTGGACAGAGCTGCACAAGCTGATAAGGTGTCTGATGGGGTTATGAGCTCTGAAAGAAAAACACAGGCAGCATGAGGTAAGAAAAGGAAGGGCTCAGAAGACCTATTCCCCACAGAAGGAGACAAAGGCATGTGCAAATGAAAAAGAGAGCTTATAATAGTGTCAGGGATTTCTAAAATGTCACATCCTTGATCTCACCCCCAGGGTGAATGCACTGAAGTCAAAACAATAGTGGGAAAGGATGAGGGACTCCAGGGAGTAGAGATGGTCTCTGCAAACGGCAGAATAGAGCACAAAAACACCTCACCCTCCCCATCCCCACTCCGGGGGGGGTGACTGGAGCCTTTCCCCCCAAGCCCCAGGTGAGGGCTGCAAGTGCACTGCTCTGGGAGTCATCAGTCCAGGGAGAAACTTATCCTTGGAGGAGCTCCACATCCATCCACAGGAGGAAATGTCACTTGCTTAACTAATAAGGAAAATTAAGTCAGTACGTGAACAGAGCACATTTTCCTCTCCTCCCAGAGTGGAATAGCTTTCAGGAGGTGGTTAATACTACACACTACACCTGACACACCAGGCAGTGCTCTTGGGAAGGAGCCAGTATTGCAACATGGTGTACATTCAGCATCCTCATTTCAGAAATGTCCTTGCCTCACTGTCTGGTAAGGGTAAATGGAGGTGATTGTCAGGAAAATAAACTTCTCAAGACCCACCTTTTGACTGCATAAAGCTTTCTGGTCTTCATACATGATCTTGTTCTCTAAACGGAAGAGTATCTACAGACCTGAGCTTGGGAAATGGCTCAGCCTCCTGGGGCTGTGGCAAAGCTAACAATGGCTGCCAACTGCATGCAAAAATCACATGCCTGGCAGGGGGAATAGCACAGTGAGGGTGCAGATAGATCTTGGCAGGGCTGAAATCATTACTGATACATCTATCCCAATTGACAAGGAAAGGATGCAAAGTATACTTGCTATGGCAATCTGTATGGAGAACCTACCTGCAGCACCATCAAGCTGACAAGGTTTGTAGGCAGCTTTAACTAGTGCTTGTGGTTTGTATATTTTAATAAAGACTTTGTGAAAGAGGAAGAAACCTTTAAAGAATCCTTGGCCCTGTACCACTGTGCAAGTAAGCTTAAAAATAAATTTCTTATAGACACCTCTAAGAAAAGGACAAGTGAGTCCCCTGACTGGAGATCAGCATTTTGTGCATCATGCACAATGTGTCTCTCCACAGCCCTGAGAGCAAAGGAAAAGGCAGACCTGGATGCAATCTTATAGAGCAAGGATGGTGATTGCCAAAGGCTCTGTCCAGGCTCTCACCCCACACTTCAAGATGCTGGCCAGAATGAAAGAACTGGGTTTTCCCACTACCTAGTAAGCATTAAAGTAAAAATGTTCAGTCCTAAAAGAAAACTTTGAAGGTTGAAGGACGCAGGAAGGGTAGTAAGGATCTGGGCATGTTGCTAACTAGAGGAGGCTGATGCAGCAAGCTCAGGTGTCGTTTCCTGCTGGTGCATGTTACACAGGTGTTAGCCCACTCCTTGGCTCTCTCCTGGGCCACCCCAGCTGGCTGCCTCCAAGACAAACCTCACAGAGAAGGAAATAGGACTTATTGGTATTGCTCTAAGCCTGTGGCCTTGGGACTGGGACACAAATATGTTAATTGAAAATCATTGGTAAATATGTGAAAAGATTTTAAGTTTGCCACAGACATTGTACCTGTTGTAAGAATATCTAACAAGGGCACAGCCTCATGAGGACAAGTCAGACTCTGAGGGGTAGGTTTGGAAATACAACCTGACATCCTTGTAAGCCCCTACCTAGTTTGTCCCATTGCAGCAGGCTGGGGCTGAGCTCCAGAGCTCTGGACAACCAGTGGGTTTGCTGCTTCCTAACGGCACTAGTGCAGACATCTCAGGCAAAGCCAACATCTTCACTCAACAATGAAAGGCTCTTCAGAGGCTCAGCGAGCACCACTAATTAGTACATTGCCTATATGTCATTAACTTCTGTGTTGTTGATTCCTTATGTTTATTGTTTAACCTGGTAGGAAAGAAACAGGAAACTTGTTTGGGATGCTCTTTTAAGAACTAGCTCAAATTATGGCTGTGAGTTGCATACTTCCTTGCTGGGCTAAGGTGATCACTTGCAATTCAGTCACTGCATGAACAAATGAATGAATTAATGAATGAATGAATAAACTAATTACACAGGTCTTTGTCAGGTCCCCTGGTTTCTGAGCTGCACAGACTTGGTGATGACTGCCAACAGCTCTGCATTATGGACTGGCTTAGTCAAAACTGGTCCAAAGCTCATAAAAGCTTGGATTATTGACCCCCCCATCAGCTGTGCTCTCACAGTGCCCTTGGCTGCACTGAGGCCCAGTGTAGGTACAACCTCTGTAATATTAGGCTGGGGTTGCAATCTTCTACAGGCCTGTAACTGCTATTTGCGATGACTGTAAGAGATGCTTTGGAACTGGAGTGCCTCATCCTGCTAAGCTCATGCCTTTAATTCAAAAGACCAATCTGGAAGGTAAATGGCAAGGTTGTAGCTCTAGTTTGCAAAATATGAGGGCATGCATTCGTTCTTATCAGTGAGACTGCTGAATTTCCACCAGTGACAAATTCACCCTTGCAGTTATACAGTGATAGTATCTAATCTGGTATTTTTCAATACCTATTGAAGCAATAAATCCAATGAATGGGATGGTGCAGCTGTTTCAACACTTAAGCCATAGTACAGGAGGGTGCTGATTTCGCATGGTAAGTTTGGGAAGGACTCATAGCTATGCTCTACAAAAGGCTTTACAAAAGACTTCAGCAGTTTTTGTTGTTCTGGCTTAAAACAGGTGGCCTTCAAAATTAGTTATCCAAAGAGAAACACACTCATAACCAGCAAGACTGTTTAAGAGAAGCTGGACTGTGTACAATGCAATATGATAGAGAAGCAGCAGCCACTGAGCAGGCTGTTGGTGCAATAAAGGACTGTGAACTGTGTGTGCAATAGGTGCACCTCAGCCTCTGCTATCACCACTGCACTGCCTGTGTGTGCCTGAGCTGCCCATTCCTGGATTTGTCACCTGCAAATTATTATGCAAGCTCACCCTTATGGTGTACTGAGATGTGAGTTAATGCTGTAGGGCCATACTGGAAGTAAATAAAGCCCATTCAACTATCAGGAAGACTAGGAGCTGTAGTGTAGAGAAGACACTGTCATTTTTGGTACTATGTCTTCTAAAGCTCCTTACAGCATGGTTAGGTAATATGGCAGGAGAAATACCCACACTTTCTTCATCCAAATCTCTCCCCCGTTGACACCAAGAGTGAATTGCAGCTTCCAGATCTCCCACAGGAGTGAAAAGTCATGGTGACAATACACTCAGAAAGTGCTGCAGTTCTAGAGCCCTTGGGTGGGCGGGCTTCGCCACCATGGCAGGGCAGCACAGACACTAGCCCCAGCTATGGAGGGCTCCAAAATGTGAGACTGCTCCTGGGAACAACCCTCACCGCAAGCTTGGTTGCTCCTCACCACTAGTGTCCAGTGCTGGCCACTGTTGGAGACAGGGTGCTGGCTGGTCAGATGTTTGCCTGGTGCAGTGCAGTCATGCTTAGGGTTCTGTGATTGATGTGATAAGATACGTTATAGCACAGCACAATAGTTTCCTGAATTAAGGGAACCAAATGATGAAGTCCAAATGAAATGGTTTTGAATCTTCAGAACAGAACTTCTCAAAAATATTAAAATCAAGCTTTCTGATAAAGAAAAGCAATATTATGGTTTGTTGATTTTGTTTATCTAGGGATTTGGATTGTTGTTTTTCTCTGAGATTCTGACATTTTCACAGAACATTTCATTTGCTTCCGTGCTGTACTTTTCTGGAGAAAATGATGCTGTTAGAAAAGAGAGATTACGTCTTCTGGAGATTTGTAATAAGAAAATTACAATTCAGGTTCTCTGTAGTTGTAAAACAAATCAATTTTTTTTCAGTGGTCTAGTCTACAGAGCTTGAGAGACCAGCTTTATCTACCCAGTTTCTAATGAATAGAAAATTATCTTTGTTCAGCACAGCAGTCTCATAACACTGCTCATAACAAGCATTGATGTCTCCATAGAAGCAGTTTCTTTAATTGCCATTGCCAGTTCTGACTTTCCAGGTGAAGGCAACCACCTTGCTAAAATGCTGAAATCATTTATCACCTGTCATGGAGGAGAGAGTTTATTGGTGTCCTCCTGTGCAGGGAGACATGCTTTGATCCCAGTGTCTTCCATCTACAGTATAGTAAGACAAAGCACCACCTGCTGTGAAATTTGGAAGACTATATAAAATTTAATGTATGTACATAACCACCTTGTCTTGGACACAGGAGGATCACAGAAGAGAATAAGCAAAGAATTTTGTAACTTTTGTGGCCAGCACAAATATATCTAATTTATGACAGTTATTAAGATAGTTTCTTTTCTTAATAAACAGCTCCACCCAGGCCATTTGTATGGCCTTAAATGAAAAGACTGTTGTCAGCATCAACATAATGCTACCAAATAAAAAGTACAAATATCCAGAAGATGATAAATATGTCTGGTAATTCTGATGTGTACAAAGGACCTGAAATCTAAAAATAAGAACTAAATCCGCCAGTCACCAGCTAATTAATTTGCAAATCTTCAACCGGTTGAAGTCCACCAGAAGCAATACACCATTACCCTCCCAGATGCACAGGAATGTGCAGGAGCATCACCTGCAGAGACAAGTTCTAGTGCTCACTAACACACATGACTATGTCCAAGTCCCTCTGAAGCTCCAGAGTTGCCATCTAACTGGTGGTGGGTCCCAAAAGCAAACTGTTCATTAGCAGTTTCTAGATGGACAAGGGCCATCTTTAAAAAGGGGCAGAGAAAAAAAACAGTGATTGGTGCCAGAAGAAGCTGGTGAAACAGACTTGGGTTTTGGGGCTGTGATGGCAGGAATGGGGCATTCTCAGCATCACTTTGCAGCTGCTGTGCTGTGTTGGTCCAGGTACAACCCCTCATGGTATCCAAAGCATCAGGAACCTGTACTTCCACTCCTTTATAAACACAGTACTTGTATAGGGCAGTGGTTTTTAGGCACAGACCAAAGACATATTAATTGCAATGACTTGAGAGTACCCCTTGTCATCACTGCTGAGGGACCTCTGTCCCTCAAATAGTTTGACTTTATATCTGGGGTTAGAGGGTGAAGATTCCTGATAAATAACAAAACCCTACTTGGCTTAGAGCATGTTTCAGCACTCAAAGGTAAGATACATCAGGGGCTTGTGAATGTCATTTGAAAAATTTTAATTCCTGTCTTCAACTCATGCAAGGGCAGGGGGATTAACAACCCCTTCAGCCCTTCTGTGGGTGTCTCCATTTCAGGCTCAGGGCAAACCCACGTGAAACAGAGAGCAGGATTTCTCTCTATTAGCCCCCTCCCTCTCCCACCCTCACAGGGGAGGATAAAAAAGAGAATAACAAAAAAGAAAAATTCCTCACCCAAGACTATAACAAATGTAATGAATAACAGGAGAAAAACGGAAAAAGGAGTGTTAGTGGAGGAAGGATACAGTCCTCCATACAAAACCCAATCTGGGATGGTGATGGATTGCACGGTGCATGTGGAGTCAGGCCCAGCTGAGCTGAGATGCCCTCACAGCTCCCAGAGCCCAGGGAAGAAGAGCCCCCCCGAAGTCTCTGTCTCCTTGTTATATGTAGTGTAGCAGGGAAGGAGAGGGAATAGCAGCTGCCCTCTGATTCCTTAGGGTCCTAAGGTTACCACCTGCCCCCCCACACTCAGTCTGTTCACGCTTACACCACAACAACAGGAAAGTCTGCCTGATGCACGGTCTGACATCATGCTTCACTTGTATGAAGAAGTGGGGGTCTTACAGGGTCAGCTGGGAGCTGTGCTCCACCAAAGCTTTTCCCAGCTTCAGCCTTTGTGCCCAGTGCCCTCCCCCAGTGCACAGAGTGGGGCACTGCCACCTGCAAAGCAATGGGGCAATTTTGTCATCTGGGAACTGAAATCACATGTGAGAAAGGAAAATGTAAGGAGAGGGTTGGAGCAGCTCTGACTTGTCTTAGGCAACAATGGTCTTTCTCAGGAAGGCAGTTGTCCCACAGCTCAAGAAGGGAAGTAAGAAAAGGGATATGCCACCTTCCAGTGCATCCATAGGATGCCTGCACTATCCAGCCACCCACTAGGCACCAGACGTCGGGGACCAGAAAGTGACTGCCTTTGGTGGGCTATGGGGTCTTGACATTGCAAAACAGCTGGTCATTTATATATGCATAGATCTGGAAAGGTGGGTGCAGGGTTGGAAGTTTCTGGGAATCATTTCGTGACTTCTTTTAATTTGGTCCTCCTGTACTATACCATATCACTCCTTTTCTCAAAACAAGTTAGAGCCTTTAGATTTAATACAGAGGTGGCATAATTCTTTTTTTCCCTCTTTGTAGCATAACTGCAGAGGCTGAACACACAGACCAATACAATCTACAGTTCTCATTTAGATTCAAGTATGGTGCCAATAACTGTTAGCAAGGGTTACTCAACCCTGCAAAGTCTACTTTCTTTCTTGTTTGCTTTCCAAATGAAAACTCTGTTTCAGTTTCTTTTTGGATGGAGAAAACCAAACACTCTATGGCTCTTTTCTAATTTTTATTTTTCTCCCCTCAATAGTGAAACTCAGTCTTAATGCAGGGATTTCAAAGAAAGCCAAAGTGGTTTTTTTCATGTTAAGAATTTGCCCAGACACTAAACATGTTTAAATGTCATCTTCCATTTTCTGTTATGTCCTTATAAATTAAGTTATCCAAACATTGTTCTGCAAATTTGCTCTCAAGGAAAAAATTCCAAGCTGGTGTATTTCCTTTGCACCATTTCTTGCTTCCCATTAAAGTTTGAAATTTCTTGTTAGAACTTCCTGGAACAGAAACAAAAATGATTCAACATATTACTGGGTTGAAGAGTGTTTGATGGGAAAAGGACAGGGAGATAGTAAAAGTAAATAAGGCATGAAAGGCTTGTATTAGTGAATTGTTAACTTTCAAGTGTCCAAACTACAAATGGTATTGCCAGCCGAGCCAAACATTTCTACATTTTCTTTTGACATTTGAAGATTAAGTAGATTCATGTCTACGTGCGATAGTACCAGCAGAAACTCGACTCCGGTCTCTCCCCACCTCTTCAGGACTTGTCGCCAAAGTGATACCATGGAAACAGCATCGCAGAGATGGCAGAATATGCACCCTTAGAGAAGACCACCACTATTAACTAATCTCCTAAATTAAGGAAGCATTGACAAGGTCTCTGGCCCTGTTTCCCTTCTATATTGGGTGGCTGCTATAGGTCTACATGCATGTGCAAACCTACCTGATAGACATGTGCTTGTTGTATCTAGATTTGTCTTTTATTTGGCCCTTAGAATTTTTGTAAGGATACAATTAAGGATAGCAGTTAATGGCTGCTGTTTGTTTTATAAAGTAAACATGAAGCAATTGGCTGTAAGTATCAAGTCCATAGTGCTTTATTGAGGTCTGATTAGAAAAACACTAAAAGTATACTTAAAGGTACTCCACTTTGTAAGGGTTCTGAAATGTATCTGAGATTGGCTTGCAAAAGCAGTGTATTGACTTTGCCTTTATTTATCATTTACATTTTGATCCTGCTTCTTGAGGATACAAGTTCATTTCAGCAACTTTGCTTGATGGTGGGTGAGAACAACCTCAAGGTTTTCCTCTTCCCTGCAGATTCCCACCCTCTATGACAAATGAAAACAGATACATGCTAGATGGGGAGGGAGGGAGGAATGAGAAGGAGGCAGGGATAGAGGGAGAAAGGAATGAAGAAAGAGGAGGCAGAAAGAAAGGAAGAAAAAGCAGAAAAGAAGGAAAAGGAAGCAAAGGAATCAAAAGAAAGAAAACTATGAAAAGAAAGTGTACGCTTTTTTATAACCTTGATTTAACATCCAGTCTGAGTCTGTTTTACAGATTATGTTTCCTTGGGGGCTTATAATGCAACTACTAGAGAGAAACCAGCATGACCTGACACAGTATGAACTATTCATCAGCCTGCTAAAAATGTGAATAACTTGCAGTGACAGGAGAATCACACTGTAACTGCCTGGAATGCGAGATTATAAAATGTGAGATTATAAAATATCATGACCCAGATTGAAATTCAATATATTTGTTGAAGTTGTCAGCAAAGGCATACAGGCTATTGGAAAATAGTCAGTGCAGTCCTTACAATTGCTAACAGTGGTCTTTGGACAAGGCAAAAAGCTGTAAGTTTAAAATAAAAATAAACAACAAAAAAAAGGGGTTTCCTCAACCCGGAGTGTTCAAAAATGGAAAACGGAATGGGAAGCAAGCAGTGAAAAGCCAGCCCTGGAGGGGTGAACAAAGACTGCTGCAGCCTGTAACACCGATGTCTCAAAGGCAAAAGACACATTACCCTTACCTAGAGGGGTCTTCAGAAGGTACTTTGCTATAAGGCAATGCCCTTGCAAAGTCTGTGCTGCCTGGAGATTGCAGCATTTAAAGGGATTTGCTATCAGAAAGTCTTAGATTATGTAGTTTTACATGCACCAAGTTAAATATCAAAGAGAGAATTAGCCAGCCTGCCAGGCTAGCCACTAGGGTTAGTGAAGGTAAGTAATAGCACTACAGTATCCCTATTCAGGTAAGCAGTTAAACAAATATTTAAACTGAGCACATGACTTAAGCATCTACTTCTAATACACTGAAGCCAGATTAATGAAATTCAACTGCTATTCATCCTGCCATACAAAAGTGTCCTTCATACCATAGATATGAAAGCAAGTAAGATAAAAGGAAAGATAAAATAAGAAAAGAGGTGCTACTTACCTGTGCTATGCATTTTCTCTTTTTTATGTAGCCATTTCTAAGTATGGTTTGTATTAAGGCTGGATCACAAATGACACCTACTATGCAGCTGTTTACATCTGGCTTACAGGTGTTTGACTGGAGTTTGCTAGGAGCAGATGGATGCCTTAGAGGGACTTTTCAGGACTGAAATGCAGAGGCAGAGAGGATGAAAGAGAGAGGGTCTTTACTGTTCCCTACCTCTGTTACCTCCATGTTAAGCCTGTTACAAAATACAAGGCAACTTCAACAGAAATACTGGTTGGAAAACTCTCCTGATTTTCCTCTGAGGTAGTGAAAATTGTAGGGAATACATGCAGGGCAAGTTGCCTAGAAAAAACAGAGAGCATTAACAATATTGCATGGTGATTCAGGTAAAACCTCCAGCAACAGAAACTCAACATACAGCCTTCGGCTATGCTGGGATAGCAGAGTCCGTTTTCCTGACTCTGTGTCCTGCCCCAGTGGCCAGAAACCAGTGCATTAGGCTAAAAAGCTGTCAAATGCTTCCAGGTGCCTGGCAGTGTAGTTTGTAAACACACCAAGGAGCCCTCCATAGGGGTGTTAAAAACCCTCCAGTATGATGAAGAGGTTAGTGTTTCAGTTCCCCATAAGCTGAGCAGCCAGTGTTCAAAATAAATGTCTATTCACCATCATCTGGTCAGAGACCAGATGCTAGGTCTGACACTAGGCAAAGCCATCTAAGCCTGTCTGGACAGCGGGACTTTTTCCCACCTAATAATGTGAAGCTGGTGAAAAACATGGGCTGCAGAGAGGATGCGCCACCACATTTTGCCTGCATTCTCCTGCCCATCATAGCAGGAAAGACAGGAAAGCTATGGGGCTGGAGGATGCAGGAGGCAGGACAGGAAGAACAAGCAGGAATTCACCCCTTGCACTACCAGCCTGGCACTTGCAGCACCAAAGTACGCCAGAGCTTTAGTGGGGGAGTTTTGCTGGAGAGGAACAATGCAACAGACAACGAGATCTTTGTGAACACGACTGGCCTGTAGCACATGATAAGGAATTCTTTTCAGGCTGGCTTCCTGGAATACCGGAGGAGGAAAAACAGCTTCCCAGCTCAGGATAACACAACCGAAAATTCCAGTATATTCCCCTAGCTCTCTGCCTGTGCAACTCCTCAGCCGTGCAGCAACTTCTTCCTCCACAGGAGAATTTGAGCAAGAAAGAAGGGGAGATGCGGGAGGTCAGGCAGGAGGCAGAGCAGGCAGAATAGGCAGCTCTTTGCATGCGTGCACACGTAGCGCTGGCAGCCGCAAGCCTGGCTGCTGGCAGAGGCCAGTCAGCTGCCTGGCTGCAGAGTTTGGGAAGCCCTGTGGCGCACAAAGATTGCACTGAGACAACAATCCTGAATTCAGTGCTTTTGCTTTCCTGAGCCAACAATGCACAAAAAAACCCAACAACTTTGGAAGATCAACTGCTTCCAGCTTTCCTGAAGAATTATCACAAGGCAGAAAAATGATCCTCAGCCCTTACACAGAAAGATGAGGATTTTTTAGCATTGGGCTGGATAACTTAAAGCACCCCAAATTAGTACCATTCATGCTACCACAGCCAAGCATCTCCTGTTCAACAATATCCCCTGTGAGACTGCTGCAGCCTTTCTTAAAAACCTGCAAAATAAAATGTAGTCACAGATTTCCAACCAAAACACACCACCAGACTCATCCACTTCATCCCTGACCTCCCCATTTATTTATTTTTTCAATAAATTGAGGCCGTAGGCACACAGTTTACCCCCAAAAACACCATCTTTTTATAACCAACTTCACAGATGATTTTTCTTTTTAAGTAACTATGTCACCAAGCCTATGCTTTAACCAACATTCAAAAATCACATGTTCACCATCTGGATTAGAAGCCTGTACTTTGTTTTCAGTTTCAATCACAAATTCAGCAATCAGCAATGCCATCAGGTTGTCTCTGAAATATTCTTGCACCTCTGTGAGCTTCAATGGAAACTATCATTAGAGAAGCGGTACATTAAGTCTTTCATACACTAGCATGCTTGAAGATCAACACATGTATGTTCACTGAGCTTGCATTGGTTCAAAACATACTACATTGCTGTGCCTTAGAGCAGACTGTCAGGAGGTCACAGAATGATGACACTTACTTCATTGGTGTAAGTCAGGGTTTTGCTTATCAGAGAAACCATTTTTTACCTTACAGCAAATGAGGAACCAGAAGCTTACTTCAATGCAGAAACCCAAACCAACCAAATGGCTCTACCCCTTGGTTTTCACATACTAAACCCTAATGGGATCCACATGGAAAATCACCAAGCAACCACAACCAGCACTAGCAGAGCATATGTTTTGAAAGAAATTTCCCCCAGCATCTAACTTGCTAACATTCAAATGACCCTTACCCTCAATAAACTCATAATAAGAAGCAAACCAAACCAAACCTACCCTTAACAAATGAACAGCAACAAGCAGAAAAAAAGTCTGTAAGACCTTCTCTGCAGCCACCACCACAACTGCCCTCTGAGTAGGCTGATGCAGTCTAGGGAGATTTCACATGCTCACCATGAAACATGACACACACTATACCCATGCACTACAGGATTTGTGGAAACTATGCAGTTGGACAACATATGTGTGCTGGAGTGAACTCTGTTGGACAATTAATAAAGGACTGTATCATCCAGTTACCATGTAGACAATATTTTTCACTATATGTTCCTTCTGATCTCTGAAAGAGTTGTCCTGAAGGCTGACTTCTGATGCAACTCCAAAAGACAGCCCTGACAAGGAAAATGCTTAACTCTGCTAGAGTAAAAAAAAAAAAAGTTATGGACTCAATGAAGCACATATATTTAAGGCATACTTTGATCTTTCTTATGGCTAGCTGAATGATGCTTGTTCCACATGGGCTGCCTGCTGGCCTGTTTCCCCCCTGCTTTGCTCTGAAGGAATAAACGTTCTATCACGTTCCCCTTGTTAAAACCCTATCTTGACCCCACAGGCTCTAACCGCCCTTTTTCTCTCAAGTTGACTGGTCAGCTAGCACAACAGAGTTGAACAAGGAGTTATTGTCTCTAACCAGTGTTTTGTCTGGAGGATGCTGCCGCATTCTGAGTCCTGAGGAAACAGCTGTATGTCCATCAGTTTCCCTTTTTGGGGTTGTTTCAAATATCAGCTAGTCTAATGAAAGCTATCCCACCTGTCCATAAACGTGGTGAAATGCATGTTATTGAACTAACCTTGTATGCATTTGAGCCCTTCAATCCATGACAGGGTATCCAGGGCTATTGTGGGAAAAGTGTTCCATGCTTGTGCCACAGACCTGCTTCTCTGGGCCAGAAGGAACAGCACTCAAGCGCTTCTCAGTAAGAAATGGAAGATAGGCTTACACCAGAGAGAAGTGGCCAGCCGTCCTGACAAAAAAAACCCAAAACATGATGAAAACAAACTGTGACTTGGAGGTCTGGGGCAAGGTGTCTGCTCCCACCCCTTGGTTCATAGAGAATCTCTGGCTTCCTCCAGAGACTTGGCTGTATCGACTGTACCCTGTCGCACCCATGGCAGTGGTTGTTCTACCCACTATGCTCATCTCCTGCTCAGCTCTGCCCACTCAACAGGCCAGCCATGTCCCTGAGCCTGCACCAGGAGCATGGCAATCTCTCTCAGATGAAGCTGCGTGCTCATTCTGCACAGTTTTGGCTGCAGAAACAGCTTTCCTGAAATAAACGTGAGATGCGGAGCTCTAGTTACTTTCAGGAATGTGCTTCTACCAAGGATTAAATAAAATAAATGTTATCTAGTTTCATATCTGTTTTCTTGTTTGCATATGCATACCTGCCTCTAGCTTTGTCCAATGCTTAGACCTGCCAACTGCTCCTAGTTATGAGAGAGCATCTCAGTGTTACAGGGTCACTCTTCATTTTTCAAAAGCCTTTTCTACAGAGGATGGCTACATCTGCCTGCTCACATTCCCTCCCTAAACTCACAGATGCCATATATAGAGTTACAGGTCCCTATAGAGGCACTTCAGAAAACATTCTTACATTGCAAATAAGTAAAGATAAAAAATAAAGACTCAAGAATAACTCCTGCAAGAATTCCTTGGGTGTGCTAGTGAGCTAAGGGTGTCCAAATATTTTTTCTGTGCAACTTAGATGAATTGTCTTCTTAGCAATTTCATCCATATTGTCTTTGAGCACCTTTTCTTCTCAGTCAAAATAGCACAGCTTCACTACATAATGCTTTTCCAAGTAATTTTTGCTTCATTTGCAAGCTACTGCTTCATAAAAGTGTAAATTTTCCACTAATTCTCACTGATGCTGCCACTGGATTCCGCAGAAAGGTGCTGCCCCAGAGCTTAATCTTTGATCTTTGTGAGCCCAACAAGCTGATATTTAGTTGACCATTCTCTTCCTCTTCCCCCACCCAAAACTTGCAGCCAAGACATTTCCTGGGCTTCTGCCTGTGAGAGAACTCCTGTTGGCCTTGAGATCCCATCTCTCAAGCTTGGAGAGAAGGGGACCTGCAACATGGCTTCCTTGCCAGCCCATTTTGCCATGCCTCAAGGGAAGCACAGGGGGTTTTGTGGCTCCAAAATGAGGGATCTTCCTCTTCAGTCTTGTCAGCAGAAAACACTGAGCAAGTGGTGCTACTCCCAACAGATTTGTCCTTACAGCCGACAAAGACAATCTTGAAGGGGACAGCAGCATCCAGTAGAAAAGTAGAATTAAACTCTACCCAACTTTTGCTCAGTGAGAGTAAGCTCATAACTGTCTACAGTGGTGTATGTCCTTCCATCAGAACAACTGGTTTTGGTTAACTGGGTCTTTGACACTGTCTTGTTTTATGCCAACAGAGTTTGACCCAGAAAGTGCACACTATTGTAAAAATCACAGGCAGCTCTTAAAAATGGCTATGGATAAGTTGCATACTTTGGGCATTTCTGAGAAGGGTTTGTTCAGAGGCAAATCTTCTGCAGCCATTGAAAGCAGGGCAGCTGCATCGTGAATCAGGCAAGTAGACAAATATGCACATCACAGCATGTAGCTATGAGAAAGCTCCCAGGATGCTTTATGCACAGGAGTTGTTTGACAGTGCTTGTGGCAGAACACTGTAGGCAATGCTGAATGAAATTGTCTGCCAGTTTCCCATGGAAAAAGGAGGCAAGGACTCACACACTACATGAGTTTCCAGGCTGGAGTAGTAGCTTCTGTTCACTACTGCCCAGAAAACTTACAGATGCAAAAATAACTAGATTGTCACCTTTTGAATATTTATAAACTCTGTGTGTCAGGATCTAAATGACAGCTATGTGGGAAGCCCTGCAAATATGAGACCTAACAAGTGTGCAAAGGCCTTTTGTGGCCCCCCATCAGTCATCTAGAGATTTTGCCAGCAGCCCAATCAACAGTGCTTCAGGGTAGATTATTAAAAAACCTTGTCCTGAACCTTTCAGTTGCAGCTGCAACATAGCATTTTCCATATGAGTTTCAGGTGCAAATAAGACAGTTGTTCCTCATTAATCTGGCTTGCATGAAATTGAGCAAGGGGGGTAGCCCTTGGAGGTATTCATGGTCATTGCAGAGGGTAGGCAGTCAAAAAGGTGAGAGCAAAGTGTTTTCTCCCCTTTCCTTCCACTCCTTCCACCACTATATCATCATTTCTAGGTGATGCATGTCAACATCAATGCAGAGGAGGGACAAAGCCCTGCCTTGCAAAAAAGCTAGCTTAATGAGCTGTGAGTAGAACATTCATACCTGCCAGATCTGCAAAGTGGGGGAAAAAAAATAAAAAATCATCCAATCATCCAGTGGATCTTGAGAGCTGTCTCCACACCAGCAGCAAGTCACCAGAGCTGTGAGAAATATTTTCAGCCCCAGGACATTGCTAGACCAAGACAGGCAGACTCACTGCAATTTGGCCATGTACTTGGAAAAGGAAGGATCCCAGTTTCTGACAAACAAGATGTGGGCAGGACGCCAGTTGCCTGGTTTCTGAGCATTGAGAAGGAGGAAAGGCTGCTCCTTGGGAAAGGCTGGACCCAGGGGTGTGAACTGGTCACTAGCAAGGAAAAGATTTAACCCTTCTAGGGTTGCATTTGCACAGGGTCATGGGGACAGCGAGTGTGCCCATGAGGGTACCCATGAGTGACAAATCCTGGCTCATACTAGTCAGTGAAGCTCACTTTTATCACTTTTTGACATCAAAGGCCTTTACACAGTAACTTCAGAGCAGACAGCCACCTATTTAATAACTTGCAGTATGGTGCCAAATCAAAGACAACAGCAATTGAACTATCCCCAGACAATTAGATAAAGGCACTTAGCAGATTTCACATGGTGGTGTTGCATTCTCCACAACTCTTACGCAACAGTGCGGGCAATACTGCCCAAAAGTGCTTTTTAACATTCCTTATTCCAAAAGCATTACATTGTCCTGAAAAATAAATAAATCAAGAGCCAGCTTGTAGAGTGCCACCAATTCCCTTTTCTTCCACAGCCAAATGTAACTGATGCTAAACTTCAGATGTTAACTTTGAAGTCTGCTTTCCCTCGTAGTTTATTTGTTTCTCGGATGCGTATGGGTGTGCTTTGATTTTTCTTACTTCTTTTATCCAGCCACAGACCACCCGTCTTCTGCCTTACAGACCAGCACAATGTGCGTACTACAGATGGAAAAGCACTTTCCTTTGCCTTCTAGAGCCTTAATATTACAAAATGCTGAAAGTTAAACTAGAGCTTTATGTTAACAAAAAGGAACTGAAAAATCCTATGAAACTACATAGGAGAACACCTCTAACTGGTTATAAAGATAGCAGCAAAAAACATAGGGACAAAAGAAATTACCTACTTCAGAGAAAATTAAAAAGAAACTTTTTCTGAAATCACACACACTTTGCAGCACCTTGTACATGCAGGAGGGGACTGATGCTGTCTCAGAAGGTTACACTGTGGTATACTAAAGGCATGGAAGGAAATGCTTAAGAAGGAAAAATTATTACCGGTCAGTTTGTTGGGTCCTGCTAAGGAACATGAGCCACGCACAGTTGCTACAGCTATGAAGAAGTGACTTGGGTAGGAGTCAATGCTTGTCCATCATCTCATCCTATGGTTAATCTAGTTCTCCCAGGCTTGCCCAGGTTCCTGACCTTCATCTCTGCTGTTTCCCGATGCACTCACACCATCTTTTCACACTGCAGAAAATCTGCTCAGGGGTGGTTCATACATTATGGATGATACATGCCTTCCTGCACTGTGCGTAAGACCCTCGGCATTTGCTGCTCAGGAAAGCTCACTAAATGACCCCGGGCCCTTCTGCAACTACCCATTAAAACACTTATACTTCACATGAAATTATAAACTTATGTGGCTCCAAAAATAGGCAGTGGCATCTGGTTTGGAGCTGTGTACCTTAAAGCATCAGCAGAGTGAGCAGGGAAAAGACTGCTCTTCTCCATTAATATGAAAAAATAATTTCCAGGGTGGAAGTATATGCAGAATAACCTGGCCTGGAGATGCTCATGCTCCACTTTTCTTTTAAAAGCAGATGATTATGATTCTGGTTTCAGGGGTGTCAATGCAGCAAATTTGGGAAGAATTAAACACCAACATGTTGTTTCACACCCTTTTTTAAGCAGTTGATAGAACAAAATTTCAAATTGCTATAGCAACAGGCTTAAACAATAGTCTGGAACGTGTCAATATTTATCCCATTATCTAATAGTGCTTCACTGACTGTGCCACTCCACAAGGATACAGCATTAGGTCAGAGCTTTATTCTTTCAACATATGGTCCCCAGGAAAGAAATTTTCTCTTACGTTTTGTACTCTGCACTACAGTTAAGTGCACCAGCAATAAGATTCTTAAAGACATTAGTTACCTGTTATTAAATCCCACAGCCTAGATATGGATTTAAAATTTATGGAAATAAAATTATAGACATAAAAATGAGGTTGCACAGATCCAGGTGAGTGTTAATGACTGTGAAGGCTTGTGAGAGTTATGTGTTATTTTACTATTATTATAACATATGCTTATCTTTAAAGAAAGCATCTGTAAAAGGTATCGCACAGGGATTTAAGTCATGTGGGTAGGTGCAAGTAGTGCAGGATTAGGTGGCTGGGGGACCATGCTATGATCAAGGAAATTACATCATTCCCAAATTCAGAAAACTCAGCAGTGAATCTCAAAGGAATAGGGCAGAACTCAACAGAAGACATTTTAGGAGAGGTGAACACAGGATGTTGCACTATATTTATTTAGATATTTTTTTTTTTTTTTTGAGCAGCTAACTCCCTGTGACACTTTCAAATAATACAGCAAATGACAGTGCTTCTATTGGGCAGCTCAGGCATCAATCCCAGACCTGTGTACAGAGACCCACCTCTCATGGGATAAATTCAACTCCCAGAATTACACAACAGATTTTGATTTGATTAATTTGCAGCAGCCTTTCTTCCTATGACACCAGTTTTGCTGTGTGTTGGAAAGCAGCAAACTGCTTTTTGGGAAAACATAGCTCAGTGAAAGCTGGCCAGTAAGTGTATGCAGATCTGCCTACAGGACTGGCCATGTACTCACTGCATACTGCCAGCGCTCCTGGCAATCCCCTGGAGAGTGCTCCTAATAAACCAGGTGTGAATGAATTTTGAGATGTGGGATTCACTAACTGAGGGGAAAAGCATGGTACCTGGCTTTAGAAATGAAAAGAAAGACCACCTGGACAATGATAGAGCAGTCAAGTATAGTTTGACACCATGAAAAATACACAGCCAAATCATTAGACAAATTATTAGTCTGTGTCTCTCAGAGATTAACAAGAGGAAGGGAAACAGCCAAGATGGATTTGTGAAGAGCAGATTATATCAAACAAACTGAATTTCCTTCTCTGGCAGAGTCACAGGGCTGGTGGGTAGGGGCATGCTGTAGATGTGGTATATCTTGTCTTCACACAATCACAGCATGTCTTTGGTTGGAAGAGACCTTCAAGACCATCTAGTCCAACCTTTGACCCAACACTGCAAGCTCACCACTAAACCATGTCCCTAAGCACCAGGTCCACACACCATTTCACAATATCACAGTATCACAGGGTGTCAGGGATTGGAAGGGACCTTGGAGATCTTTGAGTCCAACCCCCCTGACAGAGCAGGAACATACAATCTAGCACAGGTCACAGGAGTGCATCCACGCAGGTTTTGAAAATCTCCAGAGAAAGAGACTCCACAACCTCTCTGGGGAGCCCATTCCAGTGCTCTGTGACCCTTACAGTAAAGAAGTTCCTCCTCATGTTA
>JAAGNO010030293.1:60305-98373 GCA_033439905.1 Ceryle rudis | reverse complement strand
CCAGGATACCATTGGCCTTCCTGGCCACAAGGGCACATTGCTGTTCCATGGAGAACTTGTTGTCTACCAGGACTCCTGAGTGCTTCTCCACAGGGCTGCTCTCCAGCAGATCACCTCCCAGTCTGTACTGGTGTACTTTATTATTATTCCCCAGGTGCAGGAGTCTGCACTTAGCCTTGTTAAACCTCATTAGGTTCAGCTCTGCCCAGCTCTCCAGTCTGTCCAAGTCTCACTGGATGGCCGCACAGCCTTCAGGTGTATCTGCCAATTCTCCCAGTTTTGTGTCATCAGCAAACTTGCTGATAAGACACTCTGTCCCATCATCAATGTCATTGATAAAGATGTTAAACAGGACCAGACCCAGCACTGATCCCTAGGGGACTCCACTAGTTACAGCTCTCCAGCTGGACTTGGCACCACTGACCACCACTCTTTGGATTCTATTGTCCAACCAGTTAAATGCCTCCAGGGATGGCAACTCCACTACTGCCTTGGCCAATCCATTCCAATGTTTGATAACCCTTTCAGTGAAGAAATGTTTCCTAGTATCCAGCTTAAACCTCCCCTGGTGCAGCTCGCACCCATTCCCTCTGGTCCTGTCACATATCACCAGGGAGAAGAGTCCATCGCCCTCCTCGCTCCAGCCTTCTTTCAGGTAATTGTAGAGAGCAACAAGGTCTCCCCTCAGCCTCCTCTTCTCCAGACTAAGATTTTCAATAGGATTTTTTCAATAAGATTTTCAACAGTGTGAGGCTGGAGAGACCTGAGCAGCTCTTTTATAGACAAAACTGGAATTCAAAGCAGTCTGGAAAAAATAAAATAAAACAGATCTGAAATCAGCAGGGTGAAACTCAGAGAGATGGACTTGGAGGGTGGCATTCAGGAGGGAAAAGGTAGGTGCCCAGAAGGACAAGCTGGTGAGATGGACTGGGCTGCTGTGCAAACTGTTCTGGGGGTCAGAGTAAATCAGGGAGCGAGCATGAATCAACAAAGTCATACTGTTGGAAAAAAGACAAAGGTCGTTCTGGGACATGCCAGCAAGTGCTGTAAACAATTACTCTGCTCTGCTCCACACTGAGGAGCCCTGAGTTGCAGCCCTGCACCCAGACTTTGACACTAGGCGCCTCAGGGGATGTGGGTGGATGGGAGAACATAGGAAAGAGGAGCCAGAGGAGCTGCAAGGGACTGAAATGCATGATTTATAGGGAAAAATGAAGGAATAATTCTTTTTTAGGCTAGAAAAAGGGTTCCACTGCAAATAATACTCAGAACAATATTAAATGCTGAAATTCACAGACTTGCTGTCATGGGGTGGCTATGCTGGTGTTCTCCAAGAAACTTCAGGCACAGAAGTGGTGAGCTGGTCCAAAATGCTTTGGAACAAACAGGTTGCCAGGGGCAATGCAGATACACTTGGACCTGCTTCAGAACAGGTAATGATCCCACTGACATCCCAGGTCAGCCGCCTGCCCTCCATGTCTATGGCTTCACAATCCCACCCTCTTCTTGACTGAAACCCAAACCTACCACAGCTATCAGCTTCCATGAACACCCTTCTCTGGTGAACAGAGCAAAGGGGACCAAGTCCCATGCCCTACATTTCAATGTATGACTTTCTTAGGCAATGCTGAGCCCAAGAGGGTGTCGTGATGGGCTTTGGGTGCACAGGGTGTGAAGGACAGGACCCAGCTGTCAGTCTGTCTGCCACATGGCACCCAAGGAGGGCTCACTGGTGTGCAGCAAGCACTGTTCAGTAGACCAAACATACTATACTGCAAAAAAACATACTCTACTCAATGGCAAATCATTTCTGGCTGGGGAAGAAAAGGATGTCCACGGATGGGTTAGCTCCATAAAAAGAGTGAATCAGTCATCCGAGAAAGGTTGAACAGGGAGGTTATTTCTCTTATTCAAGACTGTTCTCCTATGAATAGATGCCAGTCTGGAGAGAGAGGACTGCGTACTTTCCTGCCAGCATCACTGGCTTGGATTGTCTCTGACAAGTACCACCTATTTTGGGGTGGGAGGGTTAGGGGGACATCATGTGTCTCTGGCCAAAATCATGCTTGCCTGCCTTCGGAAAACCAAAAACCCACTCATATTCCCAGTGCGCCACATGACATGCCTCTCTGCCTGGGTCCCTTTTGAAAAACTGCAAAGTGACCATGAACTTTGTTTACTTTGTTGCTCCTGTTAGAAAGTGCACAGTATCACAGTTTGGCTGCATGGAGCACTGTGCAGATTGTCTTACTTGCACACTGCATCTTGTCAGCTTTCATTCTGTCCTTCAGTCTTCTCTCACGCATACATTTCTTTCCCTTATTTTTCTTGTGGAAGAAGGTTTTTGATGAAGTATTTAAGACTCCAGCCACTCTGAGTGGTGAGGGGCCCTAGCCCCCAGAGATCTCCAGCATAGACACTGCAGAGCCAGAGGAACTGTGTGGACCATCAAGGTCTTGGTGACAGGCTCAGGTCCTCACTTTTATAATGGTACCCATGGGGAGAAAAAAAAAAAAAAAAAAAACCAACACCCAAAGCAAAACCAACCAACCAACCAAAAAAAAACCCAAAACCCAACAAACTTTAGACATCACATTGTCAGGCATAGTCTTCCTCAGCCAGGGTGAAAACTGCACCATGACATGCCAAAATTGCAGCTTGAGCAATTTTTATACTGTAGCATGTTACTGTGAAACAGCGAGAGCTTACCCTAACAGTAACTGCTGCCACTCTGTCAGTGGTACCTTCTGCATCTATTTTCTGTGCTCTGCTTGACTGCTGGCCCCAAGGTCACTGCAACTAGTTCTACTGCTAATGTGCCAGCCACATCGGGCTGCTGGTATTTCAGTAGGACCTGCAGGCAGCAACAGGTACCAAGCTCTCACAGGAGCCTAGACTTCTCTGGAAATGAAAAGGAATTTTTTTTTTTTTAATTGGTTTATATTTTTTCATCCACTTGCTGATTCCAGATTGATTTACTGAGTATCTGTCCTCTATAGTCCAGATCATGTCAGAGAGTTACACTGCTCTCTCACAGTGGTCCAGACCAAGGCAGTTGTAAACCTTCCCCACCTCTGCAGCACAGCTCATACCAGAATACTCAGGACTTTCCATGAGCCTCCCATGGCCAAACAGTAAATCTGAAGAACCAAAGATGTGATCTTACCCAGGACAGAAATGTCCTTCCCGTCAATAGACATGATTTAATGCACTTCTGCTACATTTCTTAAGTTGTGCAAAGTGTCATATTTTACCAATAGCACATTCTTCTGGGACTGTGCTTCTCTTTGGATTCCCTTGGAGGGTCATCTTGGAGGGAGAAGGGCAGAGAGAAGTCACTTCCGAAGTGAAGTGAAGTATGCCCCTCTTGCCTTCACTCCCATGACTTCTTCCTCATAGAGAAAAATGAGAGTACACAACCAGGGTTTCTGAGAAGGGAGAAGCAGCACATGGTAGTGATTTTAATGTCTGCTGCTTTTCCATGCCCTTATCTGTGGATATTTCCTGCTGCTATACACAATCTCCAGCCAAGAAAAGATTTTGAGTAACCCTCTATGAAAATCCCCCTCCACTGTGTCCAGGGACATAGTCCTGTGGGACAATACCAAGAAGCAAAAAGCACTGTGGGCTTTCTAGTCAAAGGAATACTCTTCAGCTTGAGCACACGTGTCTATGGATAACAGGGATCAAAGGATAAAATATACAAACAACTCAGTCATTCTAATTAACACAAATGCTGACTCTTACAGAGCCCTTATCTCCATTGATTGAGGTGCAACATTGAACTTCCCTGCAGTCAGAAGTCTGCTGCTTTGACAGTATTGGCAACACCACTGTGTTCATGTTCTGGGGTATGAAACACTGCAGTTGCTCCAGACTCGATGGGTTTGCTTTGTTGCTGCATTTACAACCATTGGACTTCACAGTACTCTGTGCAGAGGAAACACCCAGGGGGCCACTATTCAGCAACTGAGCATCTCAGTGCATCGATATGCCAGAAGGAAACATGGAGTTGACAGATATATTCATTCCCGATTAAATGAGTCTTCTGTTCCCACATTGTCTCTTAAATGCAAGGCTGTCACAGGAAAGTGCTGGCTCTTCAACAACCATATACACTGAAAATTGAAAAAAAAAAAAAACAAAACACAAAACCACAACAAACAAACAAATGTTACTAAGGTCTACATATGTTTTATCACAGCTCTTTTTAGAGTAAATAACTTAGAATGTGTTCTGCACATAAAACATAATTATGTAAAATAACATGTATCATGCATTTTCAATAGCTTTCTGCATAACCTCAGGATTGCATGGTAGAATTCTGTTGCATAACCTATTTTAGATAAAAGCCTGTTGAGAGATGGAAGATTTTCCACCATTAAAAATGGTAGCTGATGACAACATTCAAGAGGTTGTTCACTTGAGGTCTACAGACTGCAGGTAGCCCTGGCAGATTCCACAATTCATGTAGCTTCATGAGAAATGGAGTTGACACTTCAGGGAAAAATCTCTCCCCAAAGAGATAGCAGAGACCAATGTCTTGGGGTTTTTTTTCAGTATGATATTACCCTAGAAGGATGATAAATTAGAGGTCTGCTGTAAGACTGAGAGTTCATGGTAATTCCCTAACAGTTGCATGTCATTAGTGAATCCACACATATACAAGGTAGAACCAGATAACATCACGGTTTCTGTCTGGACAGGTGGATGACATCTATGGCTACAGTCTTTTCCTGGAAAATGCTGACACAGATAAACAAAAAAGAGTTCTAATTCATGTCCAACATTGCCTAGTTGAACTGATCAGAAAAATAAGACCTTAGAAAAACCTGAATAAGTGAAAAAACAATTGAACTTTTCTATTTTTGAAGATTAAATGCTCTTCTTTCATGACAGAAAACAGGGTTCCAGCTTCACTGAAATACTTGTAATGTTTGATTTCAGGCACAATAAGCCATTTTGGTCAGCCATAAATGATTTTTTCCACTCTTCTGTTCATCCAAAATACTTTGAATATTCTCATTTTGGGGCAACCTGAAACAAACTGGTTTAGTTCTTTCAGTACTGCCAATGAACTGAAAAAAAACCCTTATTAGCCAATTTGCAGGTCCCATGCTCTGCTTTAATCCTTCAAAGCCTCTCTGTTTTCTAGTAATTGTGGGTGTCTCAGACAGACCATATGTGTACATTTATCTTTAAAATAAATTCTAACACAAAGCTTTAATATGATGGGAAAAGCTTTTTGAATTACAAAACTGAAAAGATGCTTTGCTTTGTTTTGCTTCATCAGTACACTACTGAAATGTGGGTAAGACTAACTAAAAGAAGACTTAAGGATATTTTAATTAAACCTAGGATTATAGTTGCTTTAGCTAATGACATCTAAGAAAATCAAAGTTTAAAGATGTGTTTTCTCATTTTTTCTGAAATACAAAACAAAATTCAAATCTCATCCTTGTTCTAGAAGTTTTACTGATGTTATGGATATTTTTATTCATCGTTTCTTACACCTGCCTGGGGAGTATCAGACACTTTGAGTCCTTACTGGATGCTTCTATATAGTAGTCAATGAGTTATGTGGATGCTGACAGAAGCTAAAACTGAAACTGTCTCCATAACAGGAGACACATTGAATTAATATTAGAATATCTCTTGTTCAGCAGGGGAGAAATTTTGTCCCAGAGAAGGGCAGACCATCTGAGTAAACATCTCTTCCGTCCAGATGCCATGTGGTCACTCTCTGGTTTTTGTAACATCACCACTTTCCCTGCTGTGCCATGACTGGAGCATCTTCCAGGAAAACAAAACACATGTAATTTTTAAATTTGTCAATCCCAGAAGCCACATGAAAACCAAGGCAGTGACAAGGCTTTGGGCTCCAAGAAAGGAAAAAGCACCAGGCCAGGGCTTTTCTGACCCAGGAGTTACACACAGATCAGCTAAAAGTTGTCTTTGCATGTATGGCTGAGGGGAACAGCAGCCCACCTGTGCCTCACCCTCCCCCTGTGCACAAATAGTGTCACACCACAGCTCAACAGTGTAGCCTCTCTCCATCACCCGTGTCCAAGCTGATGTTCCAAGGGACAGAGAAGGAACAGACCAATGTCAGTGCAGGGTGCCTGCTGTAAAACCTGGATACACAGAAAAGCACCCCTTATAAACCAGAGTAATGCTGATGTTAAGAGACTTGGAGGATGGTTTCTGCAGGAGGGGGCCAGTAAAGAAAAATTAGATATGGTTGTGTCTCACCTAAACCTTGATCCTTCCAGTGTATGTACTTTTTGCAAGGTATTTTGCATGCAAACATGGAAGGTGAAAGATAAGCAGTTTTGAAGGGCTGGTGCCTGGCAGCATCAGTGAGGAGGCTGGCTGTACAGGATCTCCATCCCACCCTGGCAACTCTGCTGGGAACATAGTTTCATTCACTCATCTCTTTCCCTAACAGATAAAAATGAGTTCTGAAAAACATAATGATATCTCCTAAAAGGTGAGTCTGACATGGAAAATACCTGATGTGCATGTCAGGTATTCCAAACTGTTCACATTCCCTGAAATAGACAACAGAAGTAAAGAGGCAGATTAAAACGTGATGGTTCAACAACAACAAAACAAAATGGTAAATAAATAAAACTACATACATGCTTTTTCCTTTTCTTTTTGCAAAGCTGCTTTCGTAGATTTTATTTCCTCTAACACCCTACAAACTCATGTTTGTATGGATACATGTTCTGGACAAGCATTCTGCTTTCTCTCCATCATAGCTTCAGTGACTGTAAGGGAATCAAGAGTGTATTTTCTTTTAGTCCAGTTCTTCCTCCACCTTCACTCCAAGGTTTACAGAGCTAAAATGTCTGCATTTATCTTCCACATACTTCTGCCTTGGAAACATCAACTGTGGTAAGAAAGCATAGACTCCCCAGTGAAATATGGTGGTGGCTCTGATGATACTATCTTTCAGACGCAAGATCCCATTTCAACTACTAGTAAATTCAATGGGAATTGTGCTAAATTTGTATTAAAAGTAGATGAATTTAATCCTAGTTTTATGAAAATACATAGCAAAGCTCTTGCTGTCTTCTGAAAGGCCAAGTTTTCTCTTGCGGTGGTTTTTCTAATGAGCAGATGGACAGGAATCTTCCTGTCCTTACTAACAGCCCTTCTAGGTAAAGTCCTACAAGTTTCCTTGAAGTGCCACACAGCTGGCCACAAATAGGGAATTTATCTGTCATTTCTTTTCATGCGAAATGAAATAAAATATAGTTTATTTTACTGCCTCAGAATTGTGCCAGCTGCCCAGGGGCAGCAGAAGAAAAAGCCATATTGCCACCAAACTCAGCAAGGCCGGCATTGAACTGACACAGCAAGCACACAGTGACTTCTTGGAGCAGAACTGCACATTATCATTTAGCTGGATGAATGCATGAGACAGAAAAGTTGTTCTTGATTAAAAACAAATATCGAGTATGGCAAGAAAATGAGTAAGGATAAACAGATTAAGTGTGATATGTTTGAAGGCTTCCCACAGTATAAAAGCCATATGTGGGAGGCAAGAGCCTAAAATTAAACTCCTAACAGTGTGAGTTAAGGTTTTTGAAAGAGGCACCTGACACAATCAGAGGGGGAAAGTCTGAGTAATTGGCTCATCAAGGGAGGTTCTAACCACTTTCCCATGATCCGCACCTTCTTTCTTCTGCTGTGCTCATCCAAGCAGGCAAACGTCATTCAGGGGTCAGACCAGACAAGCTGACTTACTCATCCCTCCAGCCATGATCGTCCAAAGGAGTGCCTGTGCAGAGCTGAAGCAGAGAAGCAGTTGTGGGCAGCCCCAGATAAGCCACTGCTTATTCAACGCTAAGCCAAGGCCAGTCAGTCTGGAGCTGGTATGAATGCTAAAGCCAAGTCATCCTCACAGTCGCCTCCCCTTCCTTTGCTCAGACAGCTAAAGCCCCCTACCACAAGCTGGGGTATGGGAGAAAAAGTCTATTTTAAAAAGAAGCAACAGACTTTTTAACAATCAGTCACAAACTAATTTCAAGAAGCAATTGCTTGGGACAACAAACCATAAACATGGGGCCTTCCTCACAAACAATGAGCAACTGATTGCTGTCTTTGTGGTCATCATTGTGGGCTATAACCTCAATGCCCTCATAAGCAGAGAGGCGGAACAGTCTGTTTGTAAGCAACATAAATCTTTTACTGATTTCATTCAATCCACCAAATTGTTTTCATTTGAGGGTGCCACTTTTTGTTCACTTGATGATGCTACAGTCCAGGCTTCCACAGAAAGCCTGCATATTTAACAGGAATGCTGTTGGGCTTTCCCGCAGCCAGGCACCAGTGGGACAGCCAGCAGCCTCACGGTCTGCATCCTTTGCCACCCTTTGCCACAGAGCGGCATTCCTGCACAAACCCCCACGCCCTGAGGCTCCCTGCTTACCAGCACATGTGAAGTTAGGAGGAACCCAGCATCTCCCAAGGCTTTACAACAAGCTGCTTGCATTGCCATTCAAACCACATGTTTTCCAGTAATTGCACAATCGAGCCATCATTCAGCCAGACCAAACTCAATAGCTGTGTGTTGCTTTAGCTTGCAAGCCGCTCAGCTCTGATGTTTTCTTCTCATTTAGTCTTCTTTATAGACCCAAACAACAACATCTTTTTAATCTGAGGAACAAATAAACCAGATCCAGTCAGGGTACATTTGTCATTGACTAGGAAGTCATGAAGTTTTGGGCTCTCCTCCTAATGCTGAGAGCCTGATCCCTGCTGCCTGCCACCACTGAGGCCCTTGCAGAGGGACTCACATACACAGTAGCCCAGAGTCATTTCCACTCCCTTCGGGCACATGTGAGGAGTGAGATTGCAGATGCTCCCGTGAGCAAATCTTGCCAGCCTTCTGTCACCAAACGCTTTACCAGTTATAGACTTTTTCTCATTTTTTTGATGGGAGGCTCTCTACTTAGGCAGTGTGCAGCACACTTACCCCATGACTGACTGATGTTTTGGTAGCCCCAGAGTCCAAGCTGTGGTGCTTGGAAAGATTCTGCACAGCCCTGGGAAACATACGCAGCACCCTGGTCCACGCCCTGCAGCAAGATCAGCTGCTGCAGTCAGCTTTCATAAGCAAATGCAATGAATGGATTTGTTATTTAAAGCTATCGGCAATCCCATGTCAGGCATGACATTAACAAATGACTGAGAAGGGGAGCTTTTCGTCTTCTCCCTGTGTGGAGGAGCTGTCTTCATCCAACTCTGCACCACTCCAAGATGAAGTAATTTTGGCTCCCAGTGTTTTAGCTATTTGAGATATCAAAGTCAAATTTCTTAGTCATCCAAAGGCAAAACTGTCTTTAGCTCTTCATTGGTGATATGGGTTCGTTTTTACTCTAACACTTGCTCTAGGTACAAGCATGTGGGTCGGCAAGACACAGAGGCTGCTCTTGCATGAGGAATGTTTCCTAAATGAAGGAAGAGCAAGGGATGAAATTCAACCATTATCAATAAAATTTCCATGCAGTGCCCACAGAACTGTTCACAGGAGAATGTAATTATTGTAGACTATAACAAAAAAAAAAAAAAAAAAAAAAAAACAAAACAATAGAAAACCATGCTAGGCTTTGTATTGTTCCTCAGAGGCTGCCATATAAATAGGGCCTGAATCACCACATGCACTCATGTTTCCTCCCACAGGTTACAAGACAGTACACCTGGAGGGTGCACCTGAAGGTCAGTAGCACAGACAGGAGAAAGTCTGCTTACAAGTGCCCCAAGAATCACCCTGCCAGGTAGTGTAGATGCAGTTTTAAATACTAAGAAGTGAATCCTGTTTTACATTTTGTTTGTGTCCTTTTTCTTTTTCCTTTTTTTTTTTTTTTCCCTATTTTTTTCTTTTTCATTAACAAGACAGGGCAAATCTTGCCTTCAGAAGCACTAGGTAATGATGAGGTAGTTGGTAGGTATTTCTGACTGGACTAAACATTGGGAAAAAGCCACTAGCTGCGTGCTACGTCTGCTGAAAATGTCTGCTCAACACCACATGGAGATGGTTGCCTGGGGCTCTTTACAAGGGCATCCTTTTAGGTTTTTAATTTGGGAGCACCAGCAAATGTTGGGAATACGTGGACAAGTCATCATGGAGGCAAGAGTTATTTCACACACCTCTCATAGTCACATCTGTTTATTAAGGCTGGACACAGAAAAGGGATTACAGGAAAGATCTTCCAGAGATTTAACCCTTACTAGAAACCAGGAGCCCCACGATACTCCAAAAGCCAAAGGGAGAATATCTTTTTTACCATATATGTTGCACATAAAGTCTTTTCATACAGGTGACTTTACCTTCCTCCATGCTACATCATGGATTGGGTAATAAATATAGTTATTAGAAACCCATTTCTTTAAGCAGCACTTCCTTCGGCAGATAGCAGAAGATTGCTACATGGTGAAGCATGCAACAAAAGCATCATAAATACCTGTTTCTCACTGTGACCTGCTCTAGGCCAAGAGAAGTGTTTTTCAAAAGTTACCCAGAAAGTATTGTTGATTAATAAACACATTCAAATTAATGGGCTCTCTTGGAAACACATTTGAAATAAAATCAATCCATCAGACTGATTTTTGCTGAAAAAGTATTAGCTCAGCTTTGTAAAGTATCAGTCTAATCAAAAAGGACTGTATGATCTGCTTTCCTTTAATTGTCCTATTATTGCCTCTTGGTTTTTCAATTCTATAGAGCACTTTTTTCTTCATTCAAGCTTCAAAGAACCCTCCTTCATCAAAAAAAAAAATTGGTTTTGAGTTGGATAGTGTGAGGATGACCAATTTCCATCTACCTCACTCATCTTAATCGCAGTGATCAGCAGAAATTTGGAATCCAGAAGATTATATTGAATTAAGAAAATAATAAAGCCAGTTGATTTATTGTTGGCATCTGTTTATTTATCAAATTAGGCAAAAAGAAAAAAAAAAAAAAAAGTTTTAAAAATAAACCTTCTAAAGACAAGAATAATCACCATCGGGAAAGGAGTTGCTTGCAGGTACCCCCCACAAGATTTCTGGCTGGCAGCTGTTCCCAAGGCACTTGATCAGAGCTGTGCTGCCTTTCCATCTTCATCGTCTCCTTTCATAGTGGTGTCTCTCATAAAACTCAGCTGTCCCCCAAAAGCCCATCCACCCATGAAATTCAAATTCTTAGGCTAAGCGTGGCTGCACTGAGAGTTGTAATTGTACATGTGGAGTCCTGCACCTGGGGAGGAATAACCCCATGCACCAGTACAGGTTAGGGGTTGACCTGCTGGAAAGCAGCTTCATGGAGAAGAACCTGGCAGTCCTGGTTGACAACAAGCTAACCATGAGCCAGCTATGTGCCCTTGTGACCAAGAAGGACAATGGTATCCTGGGGTGCATCAAGAAGAGTGTAGTCAGCAGGTTGAGGGAGGTTGTCCTCTTCCTCTACTCTGGCCTGGTGAGTCTACACCTGGAGTACTGTGTCCAGTTCTGGTCTCCCCAGTTCAAGAGACACAGGGAACTACTGGAGAGAGTCTAACAGAGGGCTAAGAAGATGATGAGGGGACTGGAGCATCTCTAAGTGAGGAAAGGCTGAGATACCTGAGGCTGTTTATCCTGGAGGAGAGAAGACTGGGAGAGGATCTTACCAAAGCTTATAAACATCTAAAGGGTGGGTGTTGAGAAGATGGGGACAGACTATCTTCAGTGGTGCAATGGGAGCAAATTGGAACATGGGAAGTTTCATCTGAACACAAGGAAAAACTTCTTTACTGTGAGAGCGACGAATCATGGAACAGGATGCCCAGAGAGGTTGTGGAGTCTTCTTCTCTGGAGATATTCAAAACCTGTCTGGATATTTTCCTGTGCAACCTGCTCTAGATGAACCTGCTTTAGTAGGGGGGTTGGACTAGGTGATCTCCAGAGGTCCCTTCCAACCTCTATCATTTTGTGATTCTGTGATATCTGTTATCTCCTAAAGAAATTATATCATCCAGAACATTCCTTCTGTTCTACCAAAAAGTTGCCAGGATTAGCTTTCAGGAGATATTCAAAGTTACTTTTTGTAGATATCATCAAAGGCAGTGGTATAGAGACATGCACACCCACAAGATGAATGCACTGGACCAATATATATATACATATATATATAAACTCACAGAACATATTTTCCAAGAGTTACACACATATATGCCAAACAGTTGAGATTATCACTTCTTTACTTCTATTTTTCTACTTCTATTTTACCATTAGACAGAAGCTTATAGGTGTTAAAAAATTGCTAAGCCCAGAAGAGAGGAAACTGATGGGTGCTGGGCAGGTTAAGATACCTACAGCTGGTGAGGAAGCTGAAGGTTTGTGAGGTTGCTGCTACCAACTCAGTGTATTTAGCAGGACAAAGAGGAGAGATCATACTCAGCTGTGTCCCCTCACAGGAACATTAAACACTGAAAGAAAAAATTCTTCTTCGAACCTCTTATCAATATGGTCTTAACCAAAACTGTCCTCTGGGCAAGGTCCTTCTTCTGTTTCCCAGTTTGAGGTCTCCTGTTATGAGATAGCTATGAGGTTTTATGACCAGTTAATGTAATCCAGGATGGTAAATGCCTGTATTCCTCACTTTCCCACCATTTCTTTTCTCTGTCCTAAGGAATTAAAGCATGGACAAATCCCATTGACGTAAGTGCTGTGGGGCAGCAAGAATGTTTGCCACCCGGCCATGCACTGGAATGGCAAGCATGCAAGAATTAGCAACTATAACTCTCCATAAACATTTGGGTTAATCTCCAGGGTTTTACAAGACTCTTTAAATGTGTTTTAATAGGGCAATATGCTTCACACAGGACCCATCCAACACTTCACAATATCAGCAAAGTTTACAAGAAGGTAAATTGAGCTGGGGTAATAGTTCAGATGTACAGCCAGGGCTCTAATGAGAATGCCAAAGTCAAAGTAATAAATAGATTTGCAAGTATAATTGTCTTCCCAAATGGCATAAGCGCCTTCCAAGTCTGGCACTAAAGTCAGAAGGGAAGAGCTGTAAAAATTGCATTGTTCTCTCTCAAACTCTGAAATCTAAAGAAATAGATCAAATCACTGCACTTTCAGTTCAAAATGATGGGCTGAAGCCCCAGATAAGCATGCTGTTCTCCACTGATGACAAAAGCTTCCTTCTAGCTTCCTAAAGCCAGGTAAGATGAATCCTGCCCTGAGTTTATTGGGGCCTTGTGTGTGTCTCCTTGCCTCAGCTAGATTCCACCTCTGTGTTCAAAGCAAGTCATCAGCGCCAAGTACAACATGTTTTCATTCTGAAGAATGATTTTTGAGATGACGGGCCACGGCCTCACCATTATCATCCAGCAAATGCATACAAAAGAAAGAATAAGCCTTTGTTAATAGGTGACCAGTTTGTTTCAAGCTAATGCTTTCTGTGTTTTTCACCCAAAACTGAAAATATAGCTGGGAATTTCAAGAAGTGACACATTTCCATCAAATCAATATAAAACCAGACAGATTATCCTAATAAATGTAATTAATGCGTTGGGTATTCAAAGAAGAATGACCTCATGTTTCCTTTCTTTATCCTCATCCTAATTATCACAGAACATGGGGCCAACCAAGAATCTCTTTCCATACCTCTGTAAAGACCTGAGGTGGCTTTTTGGAAGGAGCTGGACAATATCCTATCTGGTTTTGCTATTGTCTCTGTTTATCACTTGACACAACCCTGTCAGAGTATGGGTACATTGGCAGTAAAAGGATGATTGCTTCATTATAATAATTCAATTTACACTGAGACAGGCTGTCTCCTGTGCTACATGAGAAATAGCAAGGAACTTTATTTCATAAGCAAAATTACCACTGGCCATATTAAAATGCCAAGAGCGGCTCTCATTGGATTGTGGTTGAGCTGGATCTGTTGACTGGTGCAGGGGCTATGGCAGGCTGGGGAGCCTCCGTTGCAGGAAGGAACTGACCTTCCTGGCATGCTGGAGCAAAGGGATGACAAGAAAGAGAAGATCTGATCATTTCTTTAATGCCAAATAAGAAGGTTCAGGAGAAACATCTTTCTAGACCAAGAGAATTCATTTTGCAATTGCTTGTACAGTGACTTTGGAACGATTTTTGCTCCTTTAGAAACACAAGTTTGACCTGGTCACTATTGCTGAAATGTCACAAAGATTCCCATGGTTGGAATGTTTAAATCAATCTTTATTGCCTGTTTCAGGAGGATCAGCTGAGCAAAAGCTAAGGAGGACTTGCACTGTTTGAGAAGGGGTTTGGCCTGCTTCCAAGTTTTTAGCAACTCAGGAATGAACGTTCTCTTATTTTTATGGATTAATGTCCTCAGAAATAGTGTCTGAGATGGGTACAACCAGCATCAACTCCAAAACCAACAGAGAACAGTGAATTTAGCTCTCGGGATTATGACACAGGGACAAAAACCTGCATTCCCATGGGTGCTGCAGCACGTGTAGTGCAAGTAAGAGACCTCCCATTGCATCTACCAAAACATTTATGGTATGTCCAGACATAAAGAAGACATATCATACAAACCTAAATTCACACAGTGTATAAAACAGTGTGTGTAAAATTTGTTGTGCAATATACTGTCTGATAGATATTTCTTTACAGGTTACTAGTAGATCAAACAGTGCAAAGCAATGGCTGCATAAATATAAGCCATCATGGCTGGATCGTGTTTGTTGAGATCATCACAATCCTCAGCTGGGAATGGGTATTTTTAAAAACCTGGCTTCAGAAAACTGAAAATATCACAAGGAAGAATTTAAACAGAATTGTCAATGATTGACAACTGCTTAATGACAGCAGATCAGAGATGACTAAGAATTAATGAATCCTGGTTTGTGAGGAATTTCTTTCATCCTGAGTGTCTACTGCTGTCTAATAAAGCTTGAGCTTGGTCAAATCTTTGCTTATTGCTGGCTATTCATAAGGGTTCCTCTGGGGTGTGTCCTCTGATGTCCGGTAAATTGAGAACCTGTACTAAAGACTTATGTCCAGAGAAGCCACTGATCAAAACAAAGAATAAATTGATGACAATGAATATGAATTACAGTCTGTAAATTATAGCAGTATGGTAAGTAAAGGACACAAGCAGACGTTTATGGTCAGCAGGAATTTTAGAAGTATGTTAGCTACAAATGACATCATCACAAAGGTACCGCATTGCTTCTAGATGGACATGCTAAGACTACCAATAATAAACCCAAAGAAGTGGAAAATGTTGAGTAAATATTTCCTAGCTGTATTTGGTGAAAAGCCAGATAACACATTGCATCTTATGTAAGAAAAACAATGCTTTCTTTTATAACAACAAATTCTAAACTTAGAAATTTTTAATTGGCAGTTCCTGAATAATTTGCGTCCAAGAGGCAAAGCTGTTCACTGAACCTCTGCTGATGATTTTGAATAAGCCTCGGAACACTAGGGAAGTTAGAGATGTGAAGGAAAGATAATGTCGTGCCAGCACTTAGACAGAGTAACTAAGATGACATGAATAAATATAGGCCTGTTAGCCTGACATCAATCTGAACAAAATAATAGAATGGTTATTTGGGGACTCTATTTAGAATTAAAGGGGAAAAATAGAATTACATTGAAATTATAATAAATCTATTAATAACAAACCCTATTCAAAGAAATTTATAATGTTGGAGCATGTAAAAGTTTAACTGGTAAAGGTAATATTGGTGATGTAAATGATACTGCTGGACTATTTTACCAACTGATTAAGTCCTCAAATAAAACTCTGCTTGGGGAATTGGCCAATCTCATGAGCTGGGTCCTTGTTTTCTGTAACAACTGTTCTTTGCTGATAGAGTTGGCAAATAAGAGAAAGAACATGAGGGATCGGCGAATGGCAAAGATGTAACAGCTGGTTGGAAGACATTTGCTCTGTAGCTGTGACACAGCACAAGTAAGGGATAGCAAAGGAGGCCAGACTTAACAAGTGAGGAAATGTGTGATTCTGAAGACATTTCTAGACCCTGGTAGAAAGACAGCTGAACTCAAGCTTAGTGTCTATATAGGTCAAGACTGCCTTTGGCTGTGCAAAGCAGAGTCCATTAAGGAGCAAGGTACCCTCTGTGTTTCACAATGGTGTGTAATAGTTCCTACAGTTGTTTTGTTGTTCAGAAAAAGTGTTCTGAAAAAAAATAAAAATGGAGAGTATTCAGAAAATACACACTAACTTGATTAAAGGATAGGAAAGCATGCCTTATTCTGAGAAACTCAAGAGCTCAATTTATATGACATGTCCAAAGGAAGTCTTGAGAATGACTGGATAGAAATGAGCTACGGCTTCACAGACAGCAGAGCTTTCACAGAGATGGGCTCCTTTGCTTGGTGAACAAATGTTTAACAAGTCTCATGATCTGACAGATTCATTCTGACAGAAATAAGACACAGTTTTTCATAGGGGAAAATAATTAACTGACATAGTCACCAATAGGTTCCTTGTTACTAATGGGTGTCTAATAAAGCTTGGAGAACTGCTTAAAAAAACCTCCCAACAGTACTGTAAAACATTGAAATGAGGAATTTCAAGCAGGAAGAAACCAAGGTACATCCCATGGGTGGTGTTACAATTGAAGATCTGTCTAGAAGACCCTCAGGTCTATTCTAACCTTAAAAAAAATATGAGAAAATAGATTGTCAGTGATGATACACACTTTCAGTCTTTTGATCAGCAGACTTTCTCACCACTGAGATGGCTAGGAAGACCTTTCTTTACTCAATGGAGGACTCGAAAATTCCCAAATTTATTGTTTGCATTTACCTTCTAGATGCTTTTACAGATAGACAAAATAAAAAGTCTTGGCTAGTGCAGCCACCATGCTTAGTCACCGTCAAACTTTTCAGCACTTGTTCTTTCAACTCTATCGTGAGAGTGTGGCAATTTCCCCACACTAATATGACTTACAGATCTTGCCAGTTATTGGATGTTTAGTAACAAGCTTTAGTAACAAGCTAGAGGTTCAGAACCACTTATCCTACTTCTTCATATTCCTCATCTCCTTTTATGCATCTCCCACTGGACTCAGTAGGAAAGTTTCCATTTGCACGACTTGTTCTTTTAGTTCACACGGCCTTGCAGCCCACCAGTTTGAGATAGTCTACAGCCTTAAATCAGAACTCAAGCAAAATCACCATGGTTTTCCCACTGTTCCTATGAAAAATCTGTGAACTACCAAGTTTTCCATGGCTTTTGCCCAAAACCACAACCTGCTACAAATTCATTGAAAAGTCATTTCATACTTAACCCAGATTAATAATGCTTCCAATTAGTATGGCCAAGTTTTCCAGTTTAATAGATTAAAAATTTTCAGGTTTCATGTCTCTTTATGAACATTTTGTTCCACTCAAACCACAATCCCACAACAAATTATTACCGCCAAACTAAAGCTATAAAAAAAAATTCCACCTTTGCATTTTAAAAACTCTACACTTTGGAGGAGTTCACATGTGCAGTTTAATTTTGTCCTGCTGCATAAAGATGGGAGGAACCTGCTTCTAGGTCCAGAATGGTTTCCAAGTTATAGCCCTACCCAGATCAGGTTATTTGTACCCATATGCTTTTGTTTGGATCCTTCACTATTTTTTCCTTAAAACTGAGGGTGTGCTCAGATCATCTGCAAGTGTTTCAAGCTAACACATTTCCAGCCATTAACCTCCCGTTAGCTGAAAACCATTGCCTCTTTCATGAAGTATAATATTTAGCTACAGTTCCCCATCAGTGCAACATGAAACAGGTTTGTTGGCTGGTCCACCTTCATGGAGAGGAAGGAGATCAGAAGGGTGAACATCTACAAAGATGATAATTCAGTTGTTTGTGATCACACTGGCTACCCCCTACATTTTTCCAAGGTTGATTTCTTCCCCCAGTTTCTGCATTCTTCTCCCTAGGTATGATATTTGGAGACAGAAACATGGGCTGATGATGACTGAAACCACACTCCCCTGAACAGGATGGCCCTTGCAGTTTCTGGACCAAAGTATTCTCTGGGACTGTGCTGGAAAAAGATTTATGGTTTTTAATCTCCTCATAAGGTATGACTGTTAAGTATGCTATAATATATAGGACAGGAATTAATCCTGAATTTATTTAGGGTTTTTTTTCTTATTTCATCTGTCAGAAGATTGCCATTTCAATTATTTATTAAGAAAATTATGTTTTTCAAGGTAAATGCATTACTTTTGTTATCTGCTTTCAATTAGCTGGGAATTCACTATGTTCAGCCAAATGTCCATTCATCAACAAATTCCAGATTCCTGGCAGTCTGAACAAATTCCCAATTTTCTTCTTTTATGGGTAAAATAAGTGAAGATATTCATGCCTCATGCTAAATTATGGCTGAGGTTAGACTAGCCTGGAGGGAGAAGAAAACAACTATGGACTATTTTGAAATATATTAATAGCTGTTTGGATAGAAGTAGAGCTGAAATATTTTACAACTGTTTTACTTCAGGTGCTTTGTTACATTAACTGGATGCCCTCCTTCATGGGCAGTTAATGAACTGATCTGGTCACCCTCCAAAATGTGTGCAACAGGTTGATGAAACAGTCTCTAGCTGTAGAGTTCTGCCTTCCACGGGGACATGCAGAAGAAAAAAACCAAAGTAAAATACATCCTGTTCCACTGCAACTCTTCATGTCATGTCCAATCTTTCCAATTAGTAAATTCATATTTTCAGTGCAAGTCTGTGCAAAGTGGCTCCAGCAGTGTCACAGGCTGCCCCAAGGCCAGATATACACCCTGGAGCATCAAGGGAGCAGTGACAAGGGAGAAGCACAGTGGCCAGCCGTGTGCTTGGACAGAATACGGTCCAGGTTTCTGACTTGGAAGTACCTGGTGCTGGCTCTCTTTTCTCCTCCTACAAAACAGAGCTACCTAGCTGGGGGCCAGCCCATTGCTGACACAGCTACATGGCTTGTGAGATCACAGACAATTTCTAAGCTCAGCACCATGCTATGCTGTATAGCTGAGTACATTGAAGCCAGTTCCCTCCCCAGACAGCTTCTAGGTGGGAGGAGAAAGCCCCTGTACGCCAGACTGAGAGCTGGGCTTCTTGCTGAGAGGCTCTTTATCCTAGAAAGGGAGCATAAGAGCTTCTTAAAATGCAGTTATGCTTTTCTATGTGCCTCATGTCCAAAGGCACTTTTGCTACCTACTTGCAATTGACACTTCATGCTGTGCTGGGCCAAACCCCTTAACAAGGAATCCCCTGGGCAAAGCTGAGAGAAAGGCTTTGTCCCTGCCACCCATGGGGATGGAAGGCAACCAGAAATGCTGCCCCAGCCTCTATACATGCTCACCATAGCTCTGAACTCAGTTACTGTCCAGGCATTGCTTGGTGTGGTACTTCTGTGTATGCTGTGACCAGCCTTGACCCATGGGGAGAGTAGAGGAGCTGGCTGGAGCGATCCTGCTGTCCTGAATGTCTACATCAGCCTCCTTCATCCCTGCAGAGCATCAGGCTGCATGCCTGAGGAGGTCCCGGGCACACCACAGCTCCCAGGTGGTCCCCATAAATACATTTCCTTCCCAGTGGGCCAGGAGATGGGGCAAAGGGTAACCTCCCAAAAGGCAGTTAGGATCTATCCAAAATACTTGCTTGGGCTCAGAAGCTTTGTTATCAGATAGCATTAAAACATAAGATGTATTTAAAGTTCAACTTTTTAATTCTAAACCAGGAAGATTTTTGGTAATTTCAGTAATTCATTTTACCTCCCTCTCTTTTTGTTAGTGAAACTTCTACCTCCCCCAGCTTCCTCAGTTGTTGTTCTCAAAAATCCAGTGTCCTGGTCATTTTCTATGGGTTTTACAAACTGATCTTGGTTTTGTGCTACCTTTCTGTTTCCCAACTCATCCATCACTTACTGTAATTATGTTTGCTTGGTCACCTCCTTTTTCCTCCTTTCCACTTACAGTGAATACTTTCTGCTCTTTTTGTTTTCTCTTTCCAATGATTTGTAGCCAGTAATGCTTTCCTTACACTGTGGAGCAGGACTCTTCAGAGTTTTTAATCATATTTAGGTGTTCATAGGTCTCCCTCTCTGCACACACTCTGAGATGGCATTCTCTAGTGCACCATATTTTTCATCATGTGAATGAAGAAACAGAGTCACTATTCTGCCTCTCATTCCCCAGGTTGTGCAGAAAGCTAGCTGTCCTTACATGAGCTGATGCCTTTCCCACCAGGTGTAGGAGAGGCAGGAGGATGAGATTTTTTTCCCTTATGTGACTTGTTTGCATCTCAGCCAGACATTGCTCTCTGCATGGCAAGATGATTAGTTTTGGGGTAAAAGCTTCACTACCTTTGCTTCCTGGTGACACAGAGACCTGAGAGCCACCTCGCTGTCCAGCAGCTCTGCCAATGGTGAGTGCTCCTGCTGAGGGCTCTCGCAACAGGCAAAACCATTGCCATCTCTTCAACATCTGTCTAATGTCCTATAGCCTAGGCAATCATGAACTCATGTGTTTATTTTACTGGTAGAATACACCTGCAACTTAAATATTGTATGATAAGCAGATGTTCACTTCTATAAATTGAACAGCACACAAAGATTTATAGACCCCGGGGGTTCAGATTTAGCAAGTGGGAGCCAAGGTCACAACTGGACCTTTAGATTCAATAAATCTTGACATTACTGGAGCACTGGGGGAGGGGAGGAAGGCATCATTATAGACATATAACAATTTTAAAAGTATGCCAGTGATGATCTGCAAAGCAGATGTAAGTCAGGCTGATTTTGATATGTTAAATTAACCCTGCCAGGCAAGAGATGAAATAACTCAGGATTTGATTTGAAGTCACACATGGAATATAAGAGTGGAAGTGGTGATAATAAGCCTCTGTTCATATGAGAAGCAGAGAGAAAAAGAAAAACCCTCCATTAAAAGAATAAATGTGTTTTTTTTCGTGATAGGACACAGTTGTTACCATCAGTGGTGAATTTATCGTGATTAAGGTACTTTAAATGACATATCTGTGCTATGCTTTTCTTTCATGCAGTGCCCTGATGAAAACCACTGGTTTAGATACAGAAAAACCAAAGTCCTGCATGACCAAAGTAGGTACCCACTGCACCCCAGTGGTGTCTCCCAGTGCAGGAGGCAGGGTTGGCACTGCTGGGTACATTACGAAGCCTGACAAAGAGAATAGGTTGTCGGAATTGATTCAATCTCTAATGTCCCTTCAGACCTGGTCTTTTTGGTGGGTCTTTAAACACAGGCTGGCATCAACGATAGAGAGGAAGGGAGTATGATAGAGAGGAAGGCAGTATGGACAGCCTGCTCCAATGTCACTGTGGATGGAAATAGGGAGAGTAAGAGGCAGTGAGGAAGGTTTTGAATGAGCACCAAAATATCCTGACATGTCTGTGTTATAAGCGCCTTCAAAGGGCAAGCCAGTAGCTACTGTCTTGTGATAGCAGCAGTAGGATAGAGCTAAGAGTCTACACAGAAGTGGAAAAAGTCTGAAACACCAGAGGAAGCCTGAACTCTTCCCTGCTAGCCCAGAGCCCAGCCTGGGTTGTAAAGTCCTCTGGAGAAGCACTGTAAATTCATCTACTCCAGACTCCATACCATGCCCAGTGACTCTCAAGTTAGTGCAGTTATATTCCATCAGCTTATGCACCATCACAGCCCAGGTTGGGTAAGGAAAGCCAGAGCTGCCACGAATGTTCACAGGGTGTCTGTCACTGGCTCCTCCTGCATGCCCTCCACTCTGCAGGTGCCTGGATGGCTCCATACCTGCAGTTCTGCAGGTGCCCACAACGTTTCAAAACAAACAGCTCAACCAGCCCATTGAGCAATTCACAGTTACAACAAAAACCCACATGGAGGTTTCCAATGAGTGATTATAAAGTACACTGGTGTGTTTTGGTGTTTCTGCCTTTCTGTTTAGAATAATTCACAGAGGTTTATGAGAATCGTCTAACTAACAAATTTTAGGGACTTCCAAAACATGTAGTTCAGCCAAAAGCAAAGCAGGGAAAACACTACCAGTAAGGAATTCCTCAGTTACTGAATAATAACTAATAAACACAAATACCCATTTTAGCAGAAGACAGAGGAAAATGCAAACAAGAGAAAAAAAACATGAAAATGTTGTGCTGTCTTTTTTCTTACTGAGGTTGATATGCATTTCCCCAATTCCCCCAAACTCATGTATCTGAAAGCAAATCTGTCTGAACCAGAAGCAGCCAGGAAGATGTAGACTTTGATAGCTTCTGTGGCAATTGACATGAATATTTTGAAGCCAAAGTGAAGTTATCACTAATTGCCAGAGAGGTACAATCTTTGCAAATGAGAATGCTCCCAAATAAGCCTGTGGGAAGTACCCTGTCTGCCAGCTGTGATACAGATAAATAACTCCAGAAGCATGAATGCTGAAGCACCAGCTCAGGATTTTGAAATTGCTTGCATGAGGATGCTCTAGATGTCCATGCACAGGTACCTCCATGTCCTTCTGAAGGGAAATCTAGTGGGAAAAGCTAAAGTCGGACAGAAGTAGTTGGGGCCTAGACTGCTACCCTTTCTTGCTCTTATTCTGGCTCAATTTTTTCACTTCTGGGCACAGCGCTCGTTTTAACTCTCACACCCATGTGTGCAAGATACCAGCATATTCTGCTTCAGAAGATGTAGTGGAGCTAACGATATGTACAGGCTTGGAAAAGGCTGCTTTAATAATCTGCTATACAACAAACCTTTCGTCAATCACTTTTTCATGACCAATGGTGCACCCAGCTCCCAAGTTACACACTGGAGGCACAGGAAGCAATTACCTGTCCCTGGTTCCACCCAGCAGCCCCCTGCAGTGATTCCAGTCACCACATCCCCTCGCCTAAAAAAAGGTATTTCTCAGTGGTTTCTCCACTGCTCCTTGTGAAAGTCTTACGTAATCAGTGCAATTAAGAAGTGTTTACAACTATCTGGCCTTTGTTCTGGTATCTTTAATCACTGTCTCTGAAATAATTCTGATTTCATTGGCACATTGTGGCTTTCACAGACTGTGAATTTCTGGGCCTTGGAAATGGCAAAAGACAGCTCTGGTATCTGCAACATCTTTTAAGGGAGCTCCTGGTGTTCTTAATGAAAAATTCATTTAGGGTAAATCAACACTCAGCTTCATTGTCATCCTATATCAGACTGGGCTGCAGGTGAAAGTGAGTTTAGCAGTTGCTATTTATTCCCAGCCAACTACTAATCCCATTTCCCATTGCTGAAATAAGGCATTAAAAATCAAAGTAATCTCTTACTGAAAGGAAGACATTCCTAACAGCTGTATCCTTCAAAGGCTTCGGCCTTTTCTTTCCCCTTACCGTTTCCCTAGGTAGCCCTACGGGACACACGGTTATGTGGGATGCCAACTGCTCACTATTCATCATGGCCCAATTCTCCAAGGGCCCATTGACTTTCAATAATTTATCACTTAATGTTTTGTGTATTGCTGCAGAAATAAATCAGAACTGGGAGCGCCAGATGCTCCCTTATCTCATCGTACTGTGTTAATTTATTAAAAAGGGGTTTTCTCAGCCCAGTCATGGGGTGCGGGAATCTCCTCCACAAGGAGCAGTGAAAATGGGGGTTAAGGTCCACTGAGCCAAGTGCAAATTATGTTGAGAGAGAGAGTCTTCAACGTGGAAGCACATGAGCTTGGAAACCCTCACAGGGTGAGCAGGCGGTCGGCTTTCCAAGCAGAGCTGGTGGTGACAGCGGTCCAAGAAAAATACATTTAGTCCTTAAGTGTGTAGCTTTTGTTCTGGGCTCACAGTCTCTTTTTGTTTCTTGGACAAGGTCTCGCACCCGGATACAACAAGTAAATATTAAGGCATAAATCACAAATTCAATGCTTGCTTTTCTTTCCTCAAGGTTGTATAATATAACGAAAAAGATCAAGCAAATGCAAAGCTATTTTATGCTGCAAAAGGCCCTGGGTCTCTTCCAATGACCCAGCAAGAATGATAGGCCTCCTGCTAACGAGAAGATCTATTTTTCTGAGGCATCACACAAATTCTCTCATGGATTGAAGAGTTTCTCCTGTTCTTGTTTTCTTTAATGGTCTTGCAATATAGTTAATTTAACATATAATGACCCTTCATTCAAACCTTCTGCACATATATATTATGGTAGTTTCATCAAATGTGCCTTTGGCAGAACAGGAAACGCAAATTTCCTACGTTCCTTCCCAGAGTCCTGAATGCACGTCAACAGCTTTTTGGTACTTATCACCCTTGGTCATTTCTCATCTTCCTTTCAGAGGTGAGAACAGTGGCTGCTAACATACAATCTGGCCTCTCACAGTACCCCTGGAACACCAGGTTGATCCCTCCAGAAGACAGAAGGATGCTGGGAGTTTTTGAAGATTCAGGACCTTATCTTTGAAGTCCAGCTGCATTAAGGTTGCACACTCAGTTCCAGGACTCTTTAATGCATCAGGGCATGAGGTCACACCACTGATGTTCTTATAAAATCAACTTCTAGTTACCTGTGAGGGAAAGAATCAAATCAAGAGTGCATGATTTTTCCTACACCCCCAATATATCATTTAGGGTAATTCCTCTTCTCTAGGATGGTGCCCACCAAACAGGACTTGTGTAACAAGGTAAGAGCATTCCCAGTAGTGCTGACTGTTAGCAGCCTCTCTGCTCATCTCTGAGCATGTAAAAATGGGCTTTTAGAGTGTCACATAATGGACTCACAGCTTGTTTTTGAGGTGACAGCAAGAAAACACATTTCCTTGACCCCAGATCTTTTGTGAGGTTTCAGGTCTTTGCTTCACCTCCAGAGGGACTTAGCGACCTTTACAGGAAGAAGCTGGCAGGTGGGTTTAAGCCCTCATTTATGTCTTCACTCTCTCCTCCCACTCCAAAGTTTGCATTTGCATTGATATTTTCCCAGATTTGTAAGCTAGGGAAAGAAATCTGATGCGCATAATTTTAGCCCAAAGAGCTAAAGTTTACCCCTGTTATGAGACAGCATAAGAAAAAGCTCATAAAGGGAAGTGTTGGGCAATCCTGTCTTTACTGAAGGCAAAAACCCCCACTGTGCCTGCCACCAAGATTAATTCCAGATTTCCTTAGGTTCTGTGACATGCACAGGGCCTGTCCCAGCAGCTGCTAAGCACTACCAGTTCTACTGCTTTCTTTCGGATCTCTCAGCCCTGGTATCAAGAGCATTATTCTGAGGGGATTTTTTTCCTAAAATCTTCATGAGACAACATTGGGAAATACCGATTAGTCAGTAAGGCTGTTGTTTATCCTCCTGGTAAAACACAGCTTCCACTAAACCAGAGCCATTCTCTCCTTGAAGATAAGCAAATGTTAGCAAAATTACTGTAAATCGTGAGATTACTGTTTAACGTTGCAGCAAAATGCAATTTGCATCTTATTTCTGTTTTCTCTCATTTGCAGACTTCTTCAAATGTCTTCTTTGGCACCAAAAGCATTTGTCTCAACCTAAAAGTGAACTTTGGAGGGGGAGGGGGGCGTCTGAATAAAACCCCTACAGCTGTTTTTGAGTTATCCAGGAAGAAAAAAATGCACATTTCCCAGTATAAACATTATCTTGGTTTTGTTTTGGGGTTGTTTTTTTTTTAGTTCAAGGAGAACATTCAGTTTATTTAGAGTTAGATTATTTTATTTTATTTAGATAAAGCACAGCACATCTGTATTTCTCAGTGAGACAGAGGAACATAGGAACTGCTCTTCAAGGTCAGATCAAGGGTCGGTCCAACTCCACATCCTGCCTCCGACGGTGGCCAGTAGCAGATGCTCAGAGCAAAGCACAGAGGAAACAGGACCAGCACCCAGGGGCCTTTCATGGTGTCCTTGCTGCACTCCCAGAGCTCACTGGTCACAGGGATTCCTGAGCTGGAGCTGCAGTTGGTCTGCTCTGTTTGATAGTCACCAATGGCCCAATGCTCTCCAAATTTGTCTACTCTCCTTTTGAGCTCCTCTACCCTTTTGGCCTTTGCAGCTTCCTATGGCAAAGACACAAGCAAGAGGCAGCTACGCTGCATGTGAAATTAATACTTCCTTGCCCTCTTTTTAAACCTGATAATGTCCTTGGAAGACTCTCAGTTCTTACATTACAAGAAACACTAGGCTTTTTCCCCGAATAGGCCTTTTTTTTATAAGCTGCTCCATCACTTCTCTTGTGCAAGCTTGGTCAGAGTCCTCCTCATTCTTGTTTCTTCTCAAATCTCTCCTGTATCTGTTTTGGGGGGGGGGGTGAAGTAGGGCATGACTTGGACTTACGAGTCAAAAAACAACTTTCTTACTTGATAGTATCTAGTACTTGTCTATTTTTTTTCTTCCGTTGCTGAGTAGCAGGCAATGATATCAGAGAATTTTCCATCATTATTCCAAACTTCTTTGGAAATGGCAGCAACTTGCTGACAGACAGTTGTTGGTTAATCAATGGTCATTTTATTATTTCCTTTCTGTTTCGTTATTTTGTTCTTACCAGTGCTGGCTTTTTCCTGACATTTTATCTCCCAGTCACTCAGTAGTGTGAGATCCTCCTACAGCTGTTGGCTCTGCTGAAGTGTTCTGCATCATCTGCAAATGTGGTTAAGTTGCCATTTATCCCTTCTTCCAGATCTTTAATGTATATGAGGATACCACATACATCTACACTGTTTTCTAGACTAAAGTAGCTCTGTGAGAGGACTTGGGCCTTTTTACCTCCATGGCTTGTCTTTCCAATGTGCATGGGGCAAAGTACCATTTTTGGAAAGCTGGATACACCTTGTTGGTCATGCCTTGCTTAGTCACATACTTATTGACCTCTGCAAAGACTGCCAAAGGGTTTGCAAAGTCTGACTTTCCCCACCAGAAGCAACATTTCTTTCCTTTGCCACCTACCTGTCTCACACACATGGGATCCATCCATGTCTATCAATTGTAATCTGTGATATAATTTTCAGCACCCTACCCTGTATAGAAGGCCAGCACATTAATTTGCAATTCTTGGGTTCATTCTTGAATTATTTCCAGCTACAGTAAATATATCAGAAATTAAACATTCAAATGTGATGTTTTATTTAGTAATTAGAAGGACAACAAACATTCCCTGCAGACAAGTTCAGTTACCTGTGCTAATTTCACAGGTATCACAGGGTGTTAGGGGTTGGAAGGGACCTTGGAGATCTTCAAGTCCAACCCCCCTGACAGAGCAGGAACATACAATCTAGCACAGGTCACAGGAGCGCATCCAGGCGGGTTTTGAAAATCTCCAGAGAAGGAGACTCCACAACCTGTCTGGGGAGCCCGTTCCAGTGCTCTGTGACCCTTACAGTAAAGAAGTTCCTCCTCATGTTGAGGTGGAACCTCTTGTGCTCCAGCTTATATCCATTCCCCTTGTCCTATCAGAGGGCACAAGTGAGAAGAGTCTGTCCTTTTCCTCTTTACACTCAGCCCTCATATATTTATAAACATTTATAATTTCCCTGTTAAGAGCACAACTTCTTCCACAAACTGGGCCAAAGTATGCCCACAATTACAGTATTTGGAAAGATGTCTTACCCTTGAATAAAGTATTGATATCGTTCTTGCACTACAAAATGCAATGGCAATTTCTTCCCCTATAGACTCCATTTTTGTATTCACAGTTTCGCTCCTGTAGTCTCTTGTGGGTCAAATGTAATATAATGCAACAACTAAACATCCAGAAGTTGTCATGTAGTTTGGCATCTGCAATTAATGCTGCAATCTGAGTTCACAATTAATTAGAGCCCCCCTACATTGTGGAATGCACTAGTATTATTTTGCCTCTATAATTTCAGTTATACTGGTACAGTGGCTGGTGCCCCAAGCCTTTGTGAATGTTTAAGAGGCATTTGGACAATGCCCTTAATGTGCTTTAACTTTTGGTCAGCCCTGAAGCAGTCAGACAGTTGGACTACATGATCCTCATAGGTCTCTTCCAACTGAAACAGTCTATTATATTATTTACTAAATCAGAGCTTTCCATGGGCACACTCCTTTCCTGGAGTAATTATGCATATTTGTTGATGTTTTAGCCTATTTTATTTCAGCATGACTGCCCCCAGTTTTACAAAGTAGAAAACTGCACACTTTTATAACAGGGTAAAACAATGCAAATCCATATTTGACTTATCTGTCTTATACACCTGAGTGAGTGTACGTGCATGTGTGTGCATAATACTGCCTGAGCATTCACACGGACATTAGAGAAGGCAAATGTGTAAACAAGGGTATGTATACAGAAATTGTGTTTTATTTCAAAAAATGATAAATAAAACCTAAAAAGGTAGATGTTACCTATATCAGTGAAGGCATCAAGTATTTAATCATGAACATAATTAGAAATATGAAAGCGTTGTCTAAGAAATTAATGCAACCTATCAGGTGCTTTAAAATTAGGCTCCTGCTTTTGCTATTTTTTTTGCCTACCCAGGGTTTCAGTGAGTATCATCATGGTACCACCTAAGTAAACAAATGCAGATTAATGGAGGGAGTGTGGGTGCTTTCACCTCTCTCCCTCAAAATTAGCAGCACCACCATGCTGTGCACTCCCACATGACAATACATCAGGGCTGTGCAGCCTTGCCTCCACCCGCGAGTCAGTTCAGGGCTGTGTTTGCCTCTGGGTAATGTTAAATTTAGGGCTTGCATTTCAGGACTACTCATCTTCACTTCACAGCTCTCTCAGCTGCAGTATATCACTCACAGGGCAATATCCTTAACCCATAAGGGTATATCCCATGCGGCATACACTAATTTATAAATGAGACTGATATCTGAATGTGTCACATTTCAGCAAAGAAAAACAAACCTTATGGACCTTTTTAAGGCTGTGATAAATTAGAATGTGCACGGCACAAATATTTACCTTGCACCCTTATTACAAGTATTTCCTTTTCACTGGTTAATTTAATTAAGATGTGTCCCCTTGGATTAAGACTTTGTAGAATGGATAACTTTTTCTCCAAAACATAATTCATTTTGAATGAAGAGGGGAAAACTCATAGCTCCTGAACTTATTAATAATGATCTGAATTAAAATACATTCCTGGCTTCCTTGAACACTTACGTATGTTACAGGATAGCTGGAAGGGAAGGCAAGAGGGATTATTTTTGCTTTCATGAGAAGGACCTGATCCCAGAAACACTGTTGAACATGTATGATGAGGAGTTAGTCACAATGATTTCTTTGGCAAGAGAGAAAGAAGCAGAAACAAAAACAACACTGACCCAACTTTCTGTCAAAAGGGAGGACAGATGTGAGAGAGCTGGTATGGAATCATCCTTCTTCCCTCACGATGACCACGATCTCATTTCACTCCAGAAAAGCCTCCTTATGCTTGGCAGCCTGGGGCTGCAAAGGAGACCAAGGACAGGAGCAGGAGAAGCAGTCAAGCTGCTAGGAGCTGCTTGTGGCCCAGAGTGGGTCACTCTCCTGCACAGCCTTGAGAGCTGTGGGGGCTTCCCTTGTGTCCCCTTCTCTGCATGATGCAAATCATCACCCAGTGCAGAACAGTGGGCCCCAGGGAAGGCAAAATTCATGGAAGATCCCATCCTGGTTCAGCTGGAAAGTTCTGGGTGAGAGCAGCCATCCTTTGAAGACATTACCTGAGCTGTAGACCCAAGAAGAGAAGGAAAAGATAAAGCTGACTGGAGAAGTTGCTACTTAGGGGTTCAGAGGGTTGGGATTTTGCCTCAAGTCTGCCATGCTAATCTTGGACGTGCCACTTCATCTCACTTCTCAGGACCCCTTCCCAACTTTTGTCTGATATGCTTTAAGGGCTTTATCTCTGGATCACAAGCTAACTCCTGCTGTGAGACAATAAGACTCTATGCACAATTTTGCTGACATGCAGGCATTACAGAGAGACGACAAAACTGCAACTGTTTTTCCAAAATATCTGCTTTGCCTCTGCTCACAAAGCATTTTTCTGTTAGAAAATTAGTCCCCAGCACAGTCTCTGCAGAAGAGGGATGTGTGATTTTGTGCCTGATTATCTCTTCAAGAGCTAGCCATACAAATGTTTGGGAGATGCACCTATTTTGAGAGGTCTCTTCTTCTACAAGGGTTGGTGTTCATAACTTCCATCACTGCCTCTGTGGCATGCTGGTGAGCGATGCTTTTAATGGAATTCAGGGTTGAATGATGGAAAAAAGGCTTTTCATTTCACTTCCTCTTTAGAGGAGAATTTTCTGATCAGTTTTGAGTATTCAATACTCAGCTGAGTGCCAGTAACTCCAGTCATATTTTCATTCATTACAGAGCGTACTAATACACTGTTAGGAGACTCATTAACAAAGCAAGGGGCATCACTGCCAGAAGAAAAGGCTACTCAAATGTAAATACAAAGCCTAGCAAAACATCTCAAGCATATAAGATTGAACTGAAATAATTGCTGCAGGTATAATTGAAGGGGTATCTCAACATGTTATTCAAATCCATGTTGATGCTTTTTTGCTTCCCACCCTGCTCCAGCACCTGCAGAAACCTCTCTGCTGACCCTAAGACCCTTAGTCAGATTCAAGCCAGAGTGTTTGGTCAATGCCAGCTCTTACATCAGTGACTGGCATCCCTTCATGGCTCACACATCCCACTTTTAAAAGAACAATTACAACCACGCTGTGAGTTGAATGACAAAACACAAAGGAAAATGAACTTGAAGATGTTTCCCTAGCAACTGTGTGCAGTAGTGTTCCCACCAGTCCAACATTACAGCATCACACTTGGAACTGAAAAAAAAATACAGACTGAAATCTTTACCACTTAAATGGCAAGAGCAGCCTGGCAGAGACACAGCCTTCCCTGGTCACACCGGCCAGTATCCAACTCATAACACCACCTTTCATCTTATGTGGAAGACCAATCCGGATAAGGAACAGCAACAGTCATGAACAGATTTCAGGGAGAGTAGCAACCTCAGGAGCTGACCCTGAAAATAAAAAAGTTTGTTTTCAGTATTGCTAAAAGAAAATAAATGTTCATTATCTCTTTCTCCTTCCATTCCTGATACTTCTTACTACAACACTAGTGTAATCTTTAGTATATGCTGTTTAACGAGTCACCTTTAGCCATCTGACTCGCATTGGCTTTCTTGAAACAAAAGACATGAGTTCCCAGTGGGCAAAGCAAAGCTTACTTGCTTAACGGCAATCATCTTTGTGCATCAAGTCTCTTCCAGTTCTTCTTGCTCATTCTTCCTAAAATGGCCTGACTCAGAAACAATGTGCCCTGGTGCAACTCGCCCTTTCTTTTCTGGCAGACTCAGAGGTCAATATTTCCTCTGCACTGTATTACCCAGAGAAGATACAGTGTGTGATGCAAACAGGAGGAGGGAAGAGGTCACAGTCCCATTACTATCCTAACAAACCCACCTATCTTTTGTTTACATTACTACCATTGTTTTAACTGATGTAGTCCAGTCTACTGCACAAGGCCAATTTATTATGCTGCATTATTATCCTCCAGGTGGACAGCAGCCATTTCCCTCAAGGATGATATTATGGTCTGAATATTTAAGCACACAGATGAAAGGCTGCTATGACATCATACTGTAAAATATATTTGTAGTGGTACATTATCTAGCTGTTGTATTCCTGAGATAAATGTAACATTATATCCTATCACCCCAAGAATGATTTCCACATACCTGTGCTAGAAATGTCTTGTTCTATAAACTTAGGTTCCACATTTTGGATCTGAAAACACCTGAAAATGCTCCCCAGAGATGGTCAATTGATTGCTTTGCTTAGCTGATGGATGCTCAGCATCACTAACATGGATTAAATTAGCAATATTAGAGTTAAAAGATTGTGTATTGCACTGTGATTTACAGTTTACCTCCTGCAATATGAGAGGCCTTTGGCACACTGAGGCAGAGATGCCTAAAATGCCACCAATAGGACATTTTTATAAGAAGAATGTGAGGGGAGGGAAGCATTCGTCAATCTCCACACATTAGTTGTGCAGCTCTTCCTCCTGCTTGTCGGGTGTTAATACTCATGCCATTCATTCTTTCTATAGCTCTCCACACACCACCAGTAGGAAAAGCTTGCCCAGGAACTTTGCAGGGCAGGGCTAAACAGTCTCAGAGTATCTGAAAGCCTCAGCTGATGAAGTAGGAGGAACACTATCCAATCACCCTGACCCACAAGAAAGGGAGCATTGCTTCTCCTCCAGGGACAATAGTAGGTTTGTATATCTGAGCAGAACAATCCAGGAGGGAAAACAATGATAAAAAAGCTGAAACCTCTCCTTGGTAAGGGGGTGAACTTTCAATTGCTGGTCCTACTTTGTGAAAGCAGTGCCCCTGTTGCTTCTCGAGCTACATGCAGGGACTTGGGCAACGCACAAGACTCACAGTCACCTGCAGACTTCAAAAGACCATTTTTTAACCTGAGAAGAAGGCCCACTCCTGCTACCTCTAAATAACCAAGAACCTCTGAAGAGTCTTTGGAACATTTCATAACAGAATACAATGGATTCAAAGCCTGAGAAGTCCAGTTTTCTTCACTATAATTCAAGTACCAGCCCAGTCACATACTTAGATTAAGATGTACTTTAGGATAATGGAAAGTTACTATCTTCTTATCAGAGTTTCTTGTGAAAATTTCTCTGTTACTCCATCAGTCCTCTCTCTTGATGCAGGATGATAGAGTTGTAGTAGATCATGCAGACAACAGTACAGACATTTTTCTGTGATGCAGAATCTCAGATCCTGTTCTTTTCATCAACATACTTACATGGCATCAGGAATGTTACCTCATACCTGGAATTACTCGTATTACTTGCAAAGCCTCCCTACTCACAGATTGGAGCTGGCACTGGAGTCACCATCTGTCTTTCATGTCTGCATGAGGGTTTATAGCCAGACTTGTCTTGCTAGGAGCCAGAGTATGGCTCCTTCTGGCTCCCTGTCCCACCAGGTGCTGGGAGACAGAGCCACTAATGCTGCGGCCAAGTAGGAGGCGGTTCAACTCTGTTGCAAATGGGCGATTTTGATCACTTAAAGAACCACTGTAAAAGGTATCAGCAAAAGTGGTTTTACTGAAATGTGATGTTGTAAAAGTGCAACTCAACAAAGTTGGATTGGCAGGGTTCACTCTATTACTGTACTGCACAATCATTTGAGCAAAGATTCAAAAACACTTAGGCAGAGTCAAAGTTACCAAGACACAAATCAAAGTTACAATAACACAAGGTTATGTGCAATATTGATGTCTTACCAAAGACCTGACATTAGTGAACAGTCTGTTTGCCTCAAGGAGCAACCTTGAGAGGTGTTCCAGCTCAAGCGGAGACCACCATCATAAAGATTCACAGAATCACAAAATGGTAAGGGTTGGAAGGGACCTCTGGAGATCATCTAGTCTAATCCCCCTGACAAGGCAGGTCCACCTAGAGGAGGTCACACAGGAACATGTCCGGGAGGGCTTTGAATGCCTCCAGAGACAGAAACTCCACTACCTCTCTGGGCAGCCTGATCCAGTGCTCTGTCACCCTCAAAGTAAAGAAGTTCCTCCTCATATTTACTTGGAAGTTCCTATGTTCATGTTTGTGTCCATTATTTCTTGTCCTGTCACTGGGCATCAGTGAAAAAAAACTATCCCCATCCTCCTGAATCCCACGCTTTAAGTATTTATAACCATTGGTAAAATCCCCCCTCTTTTTTCATTTCTCCAGATTAAATAGACCTGACTCCCTCAGCCTTTCCTCAAAAGAGAGATGTTCTAGTACCTTAATCATCTTTGTAGCCCTTTGTTGTACCCTCTCCAGCAGTTCCCTTTCCTTCTTGAACCAGTGAGCCCAGAAATGGACACAGTACTCCAGTACTGGCCTCACCAGTAGAGGGGGAGGAGAACCTCACTTGACCTGCTGGCTACACTCTTCTTGATGCACCCCAGGATACCATTGTCCTTCTTGGCCACAAGGGCACATTGATGGCTCACAGTCATCCTGTTGTCCATGAGGACTCCCAGGTCTTTTTCCACAGAGTTGCTTTCCAGAAGGTCAGTCCCTAAACTGTACTGGTGCATGGGGTTATTCTTCCCTAAGTGCAGTACCCTACACTTGCCTTTGTTGAATTTCACAAAGTTTCTCTCAGCCCAACTCTCCAACCTGTACAGATCTTGCTGAATGACAGCACAGCCTTCTGGCGTGTCGGCCACTCCTCACGGTTTTGTGAGGGTATACTCCATCCCTTCATCCTGGTCATTTTGGGGTTTTTGAGCATGGGGACCTTTACACTGCAAGGGGTCTGCAGGTGACAGAGTTCATCTGTCTCAAAGGGGGAAAAGAATCCTTGTGCATGAGCTGGCTAGGCTCATTGAAAGGGCTTTAAACTAGGTCTGAAGGGGGAAGGGGATAAAACTAGGCCTGGTAGAGTTGAGCCTAAAGGTGGCAGGCCGTTGTGAGGAATTAAGTCGTTAGCCCAGCTCAAGTGCCTTTACACTAATGCACACATCATGGGAAACAAGCAGAAGGAGCTGGAGGCCATAGTGCACCACAGCTGCTATGGTGCAGTCGCCATTACAAAAACATAGTGGGATGACTCTCATAAGTGGAGTGCTGCAATGGATGGTTATAAGCTCTACAAACGGAATAGGCGAGATAGAAAGGGCAGTGGGGTGGATCTCTATATTAGGGAGTGTTTTGATTGCATGGAGGTCAACAAGTGTGACGGACCGGTCGAATGTTTATGGGTCAGGTTGAGGAAGGCCAACGAGGAGGATATCCTGTTGGGAGTTTGTTGTAGACCACCCAACCAATCGTGATCGTGCCCCTGTACTTGGCACTCATGAGACCATACCTTGAGTATTGTGTCCAGTTTTGGGCACCACAGTACAAGAAGGACATTGAGGTGCTGTAGCGGGTCCAGAGAAGGGCAGCAAAGCTGGTGAGGGGTCTGGAAAGCGTGTCTTATGAGGACAGGCTGAGGGAACTGGGGTTGTTTAGTCTAGAGTAGAGGAGACTGAGAGGAGACCTTATTGCTCTCTACAGCTACCTAGAAGGAGGTTGTAGCGAGGCTGGTGTTGGTCTCCTCACAAATTACTAATGACAAAACAAGAGGAAATGGCCTCAACTTGCATCAGGGGAGGTTTAGATTAGATATTAGGAAGAAATTCTTCACCGAGAGAGTGGTGAGGCACTGGAACAGGCTGCCCAGGGAGGTGGTGGAATCATCCCTGGAGGTGTTTAAAAACCAAGTAGACACAGCACTTGAGGCTATGGTCTAATGGATAGATAGATGATAGATAGATAGATAGATAGATAGATAGATAGATAGATAGATAGATAGATAGATGTTAGAATGAAGGTTGGACTTGATGATCCTAGAGGTCCTTTCCAACCATAATGATTCTATGATTCTATGATTAATTAAAGATGTCGAACAGGACTAGACCCAGTACTGACCTGTGGGGACCACCAATTGTTATGGGCCTCCAGCTAGACTCTGTGCCACTAATCACAACACTGAGGTCTATCTTCCAGCCAACTGTCAACCCACCCCACTGTCCATTCATCTAACCCACACTTCATAAGCTTCTCTATGAGGATGCTGTGGGAAACAGTGTCAAAAGCCTTTCTGAAGTTAAAGGAGACAACATCCTCTGCCCTCTCATCATCTATCCATCTGGTCATGCCTTATGGAAGTCTATACAGACAGGCTGCTTAGCAGGGAGACCTCAAAGGCAGCTTACTTAGGCTGTCATATTTATGGGATAAAGTGGTTGGCTTGTAGTCAAATTACAGCCAATGGAAAAGGTATGCATGAGATTCATGTACTCACAACTTTCATTATTTCTTGATAAATGAGTAATGGAAAAGCCACCCACTATTCATATGTTAATTCCATGATAGGTGTTCCAAGCTCTTATGCATCGATGGTCACTGTGTTACTCTACCCCTTTGTAGGTTTTCAGAGAAGACACTGGAACTAGAGAAATTCTTAGCCCAGTTACGGCTCAGGCCTTTACCTCCTTTGAAGCTTGTACCAAAGGACCAGTAGTTGGGTTAAGGAATTGAGTGCATCTGTCAGAGACCCCCCATACCTGCATATCTGCAATACTGCATTTTCAGCTGGGATCGACTAGGATCTGGCCCAGTCCTAGGACCTGGCTGCTGCAGCTGAAGCACATGGACTACTCTGAGATGAGTTGAGGATTTTGTGTGCAAGGGTAGAAAAGCAGCAAAGCAATTGGCCTCTCCCAGAAAGTAAAGCCAAACCCTGTTCTCACAGCACCCGGTGGTGGAACTGTTGGGACTTCACCAGGGACGGTTCAGGTCCTTTGTAATTCTTTGCCTCCAGAAGAAATTTTGCTTCATTAAGATGCTGAGAAGACCTTCTAATTCGAATATTTAATTTGCTTCGGGTCTTGGGTTGTCTTCATTATGTGGTTGCCAACAGAGAATCAAAAGGGGCATCTCAGAACCTGCTGTGAGGCCGTGAAACTTTACCGAGTGTTACTGTGGAGGAGTGGGCAGGCACATTCCCGAGGGAGTGCTTCCTTCTTTGATACCATTGTCATGGAAACTTAACACTTCAGGATACACCAGGAAGGCCAGTGAAATGCAAATGATATGAAGCCCAAGAGGAACGGTATTTGCTGCTACTTAGCAGGCTTCCACAGAAAAAAATATATGTCTGAGTTTCTGCCTCTTGTGAAAATGAGCTTTCCTGGGGTCCTAAAGACCAAACTTCCTCCTAGGCATAAAAGTCAGGAACCCAGCAGCAACAAGGTTATAGACACAAATACCAACGTCCACTTGAGATGCTTACTCTGGAAACAAACTCTCACACAAAAGCAGCAAAACCAGAAGGCACGAAGCAATTGCAAAGCAAAAGAAAACCCCGTGTTTCATGCCAGGATAAGTTACCTACTGGGTAGGTACCTACCCACTGGGAGAGGGAGGGTAAGAGCAGTGACTCTGTTGTGTACCTCCAGCTTTTCACATCCATTCGCAGCGATGGCAAAAGGTTCTTACATTTTGATGAACTCAAACAGTATGATTTTAACAACACAGGAAGAAATGTCCTTCTGCAGCAAAATAAGTGATCGCATAGAGGTGGTTCATTGTACAATGACTTGCTAAGTAGAACAGTGCCCTATGACACTAAAATAAAGCTCTTTCAAACAAAGGAAAAAGTTAATTTTTGTTGTCGTTGTTGCAAATGGCTCAATTAATCACTTCCCTCAGCTCCAAACGGGAAGAGGTTTAAGCTGCAAAAGCTCTGCTTTTATTAACCTCCAGGCAAGCAGACGCCCTTCACTAAAATTCATTTAGACGTCAAAATGGGGGAAAAATGCCAGCAGAGAAGGTCAAAAACTGTGAAGTCCAGGCACTTTGAGGAGGCTTTTTCTTTAAAATAATAACAATAATAATAACAGAAAAGTACACTGACACCCAGCTCTAGAGAAGATTTTGTTCCCATTTCTCCAGAAGGGAGAGGCAGGGTGAGGACACCACCAGCGCTTTTACATGCAATCCTTTCACGTAAATGATTTCAAATGGGAGCTCTTGCCTCTTGTCTGCAGACAAAAGCAGAATGCATCACTGTTGCCAGACCACCTGGGACATAGGGAGAAGAGGAAATTTCCAAATGGGCTTTAAGACAATTCATTTATATTTATATAGCCAGAATAAATGTTGGTTTGTTGTTTTTGGTTTGTTTTTTTTCTGAAAAAGCATTTCCCTTTGCTCTGTCTAGACCACCAAGAAAAGAGGGAGGCATGGAATTTCTATTGAATTAATAGTACTGGTGTTTATGGTTTTGGCTTTTATGAACTTGTGGAAGCTGTTTATTGAGTCATAAACTCTACTAATGGGGATATTATCTCTAAATTATATAAGTACTGCAGTATTTGGGTTAGTTAAAAGTAAGACTTAAAACAGTTACACACTTACAGTTTATCTCAATTACCAACATGATCCCATAATGGGAATTTAATTGCTAATTGCTAGCTTATATTGCAGAAGAACTACAATAACAACACACAATATATAGCCTGTATAAACATGTCCAGACAATTCTCTATTACCTT
>JAAGNO010030293.1:0-60205 GCA_033439905.1 Ceryle rudis | reverse complement strand
TGTTTGGGGGGGGGGGCGGGGGGAGTACCTCATATGTGTGTGTGGGGGGGTATTACAACGATTTAATTCCTATATGTCTCAAATTAGGAATTCATCTGTGTCAGAACAATGTTTCCACTAGTGCTTCATCTGATGGATTTTAGCAAGCTGTCCGCACACACTGGAATGGCTTTGTGGAAAAGGGAAAGCCTATGCACATGCTTAAATACTTTGCTAAATTAGATTCTCAGAGAGTTCTAAAAAGAGAAATTGTAGTTCCATTTCAATCAACACAGGTTTTCCTGTTTGTCTAGCTGGAGTGAAATTTGACCCAGATGCACTGGCAGACATAGGAGTCAACTGAGCCCAAACCTTTTCTGTGAAGAGCTTTCCTGCCATGAGGTAGGCTCAACTCATATCAGCACATGAGGGACAAATACAGAAGGAGGACCTCAACATCTTTTCATTGATGGAGCTGAACATCTCTTTGATGATACAAATGGCTCTGTCTAGAAAAACACAGTAGAAGCCTGTATGATGGGCAGGACATGGGAAAACCTTGCCTGGTGAGTAACTTCTTTTTTGCCCTCATTTTGTCTGTGGCTGATTGTGGCTACCATGTCTGAGAGGGCCCATCTGCTGGTGACCAGAGCAGGCACTCTGAACTGGACGGGAGCAGAAGCTGATGCGAGGCCCGTGAGCTAACCAGCTCACCACCTGCACACAAGGACTGGTCCTCTTTGCCATTTTCAGCCTGCCACTCGCTTGCAGCAGTAACTGTTCCAGAGAACTTGAAGCCTCTTATTCTTAAATGCCAGATAGGGGAAATAAAAATTAACTCTGAACACAGAGCAGACCCCAGCAGTGAGATGGGAGCTGGTACTGTAATGTGAATCTCCTCGCTCCTGCCGTGGACATTGCAGATACTTGTAGAAAGAAGATATGTTTGGCTCCTGTACAGAGACGGAGAGCTGAGATTAATGGCAACTGTGAGAGGCTGCCTTCCCCTTTATGTGATGCATGCTTTAAAGCTGTGGCCTCCTGCCATCTTGAAACATAATCTTGCAGTATTGTCTTCATTCAGGCCCCTCATCAGCAATGTGAAAAGAGAGAAGAAGCTGGTGGCAGGATTAGAGGAGAGGTTGAAATATTCTGGGCAGCACATGCTGTAAGTCGCATTATACAAAGAGTATTATTGGACTGCTCATTGGCTAGGGCTTTCCCTTCTGGAAGCACTGCTGCTTGTGAAATAAAAAAAAATGTTGGGCAGTGTTTATACCACATCAGACCACAGCATGTGAACACATTGTGAGCACAGGGACACACACTGAAAATATTTTTCAGGCCTTGCTCCTATGAGATCCTTTTGCACTCATCAGGGTTATGCAAGATGCATAGGAAAAAAAGAGAAAGAGAAGTGACAATAATAGTTCAGAAAGGTATTAATTAAACATCTTCAAATTACTGTCATCAAATGATCCATCACAACCTTAAAACGGAGTACTTTAGACTTGGAAGGTTTTTTGAGACCCTTATTGTTTTAGAAGTGAGAAACCACCCACCTTTTGTTGTCCAGTTTAAATATATTCATAGCAAATTATACCCATTTGTTCTTAGATTACCAATGTTTTTAACTGAAATGGATTCTTTTCCTCACCTGGTCATAATGTATGTACAGAAGGCAGTCATATTCTCTCTGAGTTTTCATTTTATTTCACTAAATTACCCAAGTGCCTTGAGTTTCCTTTGTTATTTCCAGTCTCTTGGTCACCTTTCTAGTTCTTCTCTGCACTGGTTCCAGTTTCCAGTCATCTTTCTTGACCATGACCAGGCCGCGCCAGATGACAATTGACCAGGCCGATACACAGGGTGCCACATGAAATGATAAGAAATTCTATTTCTAAATTTTTTGGTTTTTTCTGAACAGAGGCTCTTCCTTTGTCCTGTACACATAAAGGGAAACAAACCAAAGTGAATTTCCCATTTCTGAAAGACACTTGGGAAAGTCTAAATGTTCAGAGTCAGTCTTTCCTGGAAACTCTCTGCTGTACAAGACTTCCACAATTGAAACAAATCCTTCTGAAGTCTGGGGAACATAAAAAATTTACAAGGGCAACTGCCCTTGACTGTCAAGCTCAGTCTTGGTGGCCTGTTTTAAAAATCTTCAGCTTTCATCAAACTGGATTAAACCCCAAGTTATTATTGTTTTGGCTCCTGACACTAACCCTGTGGTCAGACATTTCTCTTGACATCTAAGAAAACCTTTTCCTCTTTTGGGTCAAAAAGTAGTAGATGGTCTTGTCTACAGCTTGGAGCACATTCACAAGTTTTCAGTTTTCTTTTTGACACCCTGGACACAGACTATCACTTACCCATTTTATTACCAACATCATCCTAAGTAGCAGCAACACACATAATTCACACGGAATTATGCCTTGCCCTTTTTTGGCAGACCAAAAGCCTAAAAATCTGCCAAAAGCTTCATATTTTGTCATATAGAAGGGAAGGAATTTCTTCTTGGCGGGGGGGGTGGAGCTAGAGAGAAGATATAGAATTAAAATTTTCATTTACACTATCATGCAAAAGTGCAGCAAGGTATTTCTAAATGGAATCAATAATTCTAAAAGGGCTCTCCAAGATTCAGAAAAGATACAGATTTACAGAATTAAGCTATTCTTTGAACTACAGCCTTTCCCTTAGTTTGGAGATTTAGATAAGGTGAATTCTCATCCTTCTAAATCAAACACTTCCTCTCTGAACTGTAATTTCAGATTCAATTCTCAGGGTTCTCAGTCTACCGCATGTGTGAGTTTCCCAGCTGCTGGCAGAGGTGTGCTGGCTCACAGCTCTTTCCCTTCCCCGGTGGATGAGTCAGCTCCCTCCTTCACTGCAGCTCTTCCATTCTTTAAACTGGGGTAATTACTTCTCTCAAAAAAGAATGCAGTAAATTCAGATCTTATCATGGCTTTGACAAAATTGCTAACAGGAACTCCATTTAATAATTGCAATTTTGAGCAAAAAGAAACATATCAATTAATTTTCAAAGGGCGAGTACAGTGCTACTTCAAGAAAGCTGCACACTAAAATTGCACTGAAACACCTTCTCTTCATACATATCTCACCCAGGTAAACTGGGGTGGCTACTAATCTGAGTTACATTTAAAACAAAAACCAAGAACTGATAGCTTCCATGCCATGCCTGCAGAATATTTACTCCTACACTGGAAGGCTCTAAGTACCTCTGATACCAGCGTAACTTCATACTGTACTAAAACCTCGCTAATGTTTCCTCCATAAAATAACAAACTTTAACACAAACAGTACTTAAGTATCAACACAGAGATAGAGCAAAACCACAGATACAAGCTAAAGAGCAAGAGAGGAAATTTGAATGGCATTACCTTACTGTGCTGGTACACTCTGGACTTATATTTTAAGGGGTCACCCAACAACTTTTGTTTGCAGAACAAAGCAGGGTCAGTCAGATTTTGCTCTGTTTGACTCAAAGATTTCTCAATACTTGTAAATCCTCCACATAACCAAACACAAAGATGAGAGGATACAGGTTTTATTATGCTTGTAAAAACACATGAAGTACATCTATACTGGAATAAGAAATTAAATGCAATATAACCTATATCCTATTTGTTTGTTTGTTTGTTCGTTTCACAAGGAATGTTTTCAGTATCTATTTAGGCTTTGGAGCTGAAACACAAATCCAAGAACAGCGTCTTGCACAGATCAGATTATTCTTCTTTCCCAAGCAGATCATCCAGAAAAGGTAAGTATTTGATCTCTTTCACAGGAAGGGATGGTGGTTGTCTGCTCCAGTCTTCATTCTGAAATCAGTAGCATAGAGAATATCTTAGAATACCAAAAACAAGGCTAATTAAAAGCTGGTCAATGTAACATTGAATGAGCTGCTTAATTTCCACACACAAATCTGTGGAAAAGTGAACATTTATATAGCACATCCTCTTAAAAGTTTACTACATGCACATTTTTATCAGTCTCGCAGAATATTTTGTTAAAAATATTTAGCCCTTTGGCAGATACTTTCAAAGTACATGATGTTATATTTTTCTCATTATGATGCTTATACTTGAAAGTCTTGCAAGGCAGCTCTGTCTCAACACCAAAAATGATACAAAATAATGAGATAGAAGAAAAGTGTCATCTATACAAGCACAACTCTGTTGCTGAAATCTAGCTTTCAAACACAGGTACTATAGTCCCAAAATATTGCTGTTAATTCATGGTAGGCCACAAACAGAATGACATTTGGACTCTAAAGTTGAACAGGATTTAAATCCATTCCTTTCTCTGTTTTGGTTTTTTTTTTTTGGTCCATTTTGTATTGATCTCTTCATTAAAATATTTTTGCACCGTGTCCAAAGATAGCATGGGTATTGCAGTTAACTTACAAAAAAAGTCAATAAAACTCAATAAACTATACTGGCACCAATTTGGGCACAGTTCATTAAAAACAGTGCTATATGTCAGTGTGACAGTTACAGCAAGGCTTTGGAGCTGATGAGGAACTGATTATCTCAGCATGATGATGACATGATAAATTCTATTGATTTCAGCTGTAACTTTCTTCTCGTAACTCCATGTACCCTTATCAGCTGGGATTCCTAGGCATCAGACACTCCTGGAAAGCCCATCCACTAGCTGTCGTCCAAGCAAAGATAATGTCTTCTTCATATCCAAACAAAACCTCATTTCTTATGCTGATCGAAACATAAGTTTCACCACAAATGTCCACTTCAACCTCCTGCTTGCTTCACAAGCACCTTTTCCTCCACACCCTCAACTTGTGAAGGCTGCCTCTTGGTTCCACCGCCACTTCCAGCCCACCTTCACCCCATAGAAGCCATCTTCTTCCCTCACCTGCCAGAAATCTGGTCATGTTCAATGGCTGGATAAGCCATCCTGTGAGGGGAAAAAACGGTCAAACACATTCAATAGCCAGTGTATCTGTGCCTCTGCTTCTTTCGCTCTTGCTTTATGGTACAGATCTTAGCATCATCTCCTAGGAAAAAAATCCTCCAGGCACAGGTTCTGACCTTCTTTGTGTTTCTGTGGTACTGAGGCCCCTTACCCTGACACGATCTCCTGAGAGTAGTCACTGTTTAAATATTGAGTTATAACTTAAGCACAAAATTCTTCCACAAAAGCAAAGAATACCCACTGAACAAAACCTAATGCACACTTTGAACCACAGGACTGTATAAAATGTGGAAGGCCTTTGATTTTATCTGTACAAGATGGAAAAATTCTTCTCAATGACAAAGTGAAAAATAAATGAGCATGGAAAGCAGAGCAAACCAGCAGCACTGGGCCCTCATTAGACATCACCAACATTTTGAGATGCTACACAAGAAAGAGCCAGTAAGCCAAGTAAGAGAGAGGAGTCAGGTTAATAGCACAATACTTGAGGAATACTGGTTTAAACTATGTCACCAGTGAACTTGCATTTAAAGGAGTGCTGTGTTTATAAATGGTCTGAATACAATCCAACACAAAATCACAGCAATACATTGGCTCAGCCAGAATAGCAAAACTATGTGTTGGCAGGAAGGCTTCGGATTTATCTGTCATGAAGTTTTTAAAAATCAGCATAATTGCCTTATGCACCATCTATTTTAAAATGTTCCATTCAGCACAAGATGGCAAGATCAGCTTCATCTCTGCAGTTTGTTGATGACGCATTTTTATTTACCCTAAGTAGCAGGCTGGTGGAGATACACAAATCTGATCCATCAACACACAAGAGTGGATCCATCAATACTGCTCTTGTTGTACACCTACCAGTGATGTGGTATATTATGTACAAGTTTCTGTGGACTTATAAAAAATACATAGATACTTTCTTCAGTATCAGTGGACTGTCTCAGTGTCCTGGCTCAGTATCAGTGTCCTGACTATCTCAGCATGTGAACAGATCATTTGATATGCGACAATGACTTTTTTTTGGTGAAGCGGTATTCATGCCCATTATTCATGGACAAATACACCTGATTCCCCTTCTCTTGTTTGTTTTCCTTCTACAAACTTGTCGCACAGATGTGACACCTGTTAGGCACATGGGTATTTAGAAGGCTCCTCATCCCTGTCTGACTCCTCTGCTTCATTCTAAAACTCCCAGAAAAATTAACTACTTGAAGAAAACAGAATTACAGAATCACAGAATGTTAGGGGTTGGAAGGGACCTCAAGAGATCATCCAGTCCGACCCCCCTGCTAGGGCAGGATCACCTAGAGCAGGTCACACAGGAACTCATCCAGGTGTGTTTTGAATGTCTCCAGAGAAGGAGATTCCACAATCTCTCTGGGCATCCTGTTCCAGTGTCTGTCACCCAGGTACCAGTACACACTCATAGTGGAAGTTGGACAAATTGTATCAATGTACTGCACTGTTCCTTTGTTCAGATACACTGGTTTTACCTTGAGATGAACCTTCATTGTCTGGAAAGCAGGGATTTGATTCTCTCTCCAGTTCAGCCCATCCACAAACTTTTTATATTCCACTTGCTTATGGTTATCTTCAAACCTAAGCGAATATCCGTAAGATAATTAGAGGTTAAAGGAAATCTTTAACCAAGTTGTATCATTTTATCTACAGCATTATAACACACTACTTTTTTTGATAACAATGTTTTAATCCTTTATTACCAAACACTGTCAGGAGTATAGAACACAAATTGTCAGGACTTCTATATCATATAGTCTATTCCATATTCTTATACCTTATTATTGTCTTTCATAGTACAATTCAACTTCTTTAAAGTTTATTGCATTTCAACTAATTTAATTTTACTTTTGAAGCATTGCCCACCTTTTCCAACACTAGGATCCCATAATTGGTGACAAAAATAGAGTTGGGATGACCAGCGTATGTCATCTTTGTGTAGAAAAGAGATAGAATGATAGGAGAGAGTTGTGCTATAACAACCAACCTTCTTTAGATGGCTTCTACAACCATTTCCTGAAAATTAGCAATCCTTCAAAAATGCTCTTTGCACACACCTTGGGATCAACTTAACAACTGACAAACACACAGCTCTCTAACCTATCAAATAAAAGCCAGATTTAAAACTCACAAGCCTTTTCATTTGGTGGTTGTTTCATGGCATGGTTCTTTAGTTGCATGGAATAAATATGTATTTGTGTCAGTTGTGAGGGTCCCCTAAATGCATGAAGATACATATTCTGACAGCTAAGGTCTACAGACATGTGTGGAACAGTCTATTTTCCTCCCTCAAATTTCTAAAATCATTACCCTGCACTGTCAAACCCCACAGGAGCAGATTTGTACGCCACATTATCCTTCTGCCTTTGATTTGGATGAAGAAGCTTCAGAAAAATAAGAGTCCTCAATTGAGCACAATGAGTGCTTAGGTGATTAAGGCACATGGGAACCACTGTTACTTCAGTGAGACTAATCAAATGCTTTAAAGATACCTGCAAGCTGAAGCTACCATGCAAATCATTCTTGAAATAAACAGCTTAACTGCTCTGCTATAAATACTGTACTGGCAGCTCCTGTGAATGACATTTGTCTCACCTAACACTACCTACATATAAAAGGGATCTGGTTCATATATATACATCTAAACACATCCTGAAAGTGTCTATACTTCACTGGAGTCCACTGACAGACATATGCAGGTAGCAAGACTCAATACATGGACTTTCATGGGAAACACCAGGTTAAACAATTCTGCCCTGTAATTTGGTGGGACAAATAATAACTGTACAGGAGCAAGATCATCTTCAGGAAACAAGTCTTTAGAAAATCATGTTAAATTATTCTTAAAGAAACAGCACTGCACAAAACATGGTCCTTCAACCACTGCAGAGGGTTCTGGTAAAAATTAAACATGAAGGCACTTTAAGGGAGAATTTACAGCACAAACTTGCAAAACAATACTGGAGAAGAGAAGAAATAAATCTAGCAACAAAAATAAACCGCAATAAACTGCAACTCATCCTTTTCTTCTCCTCCCCCCACACCTTTCATTTAATAGTCAGCAGAAGAGATAATAATAAAATATACAGAGAGCCATAAAGAGAGATGTTAGCGATAAACTGGAATGTTAAGTACAGTGAGTTATGCTGAAGATGAAAGCAAAGTCAGAAAAGAATGCTACTGTTACTAGTGTTAAAGAGGAGCCTGAAACATTGCCATGAGAAATCCTCCGATGGTATCTTGCTTCTTTATAATAGCTCACATGAAAGTTAACATTTTCATAAAGCCTTAGTTTTGAGGAATATAGCCAATGTACAAGGAAATTATCATTCCCACTTCTAGGGGGTTCTTTGTTACGTTTTTTTTTGCAGACGGCAATTGGTAAAAGTGAGGAGGGTTGAGTTAGAAGTAAAAAGACAAAAAATTGTTTACACCTCTTGGGAAAAAAAAACCCCAAACACGGCACACAGATTTTGAATTTCAGAACTGTCATGACAATTTTTTTGTCTTTTACTATATATGCCTTTATCTTTTGCTTGTAAAAAGTCAAAAGATTAAGTCTACTGCCAAGATGCAAAGCTGCATAAGCAGGATTTTTAAATAAAGCACAAGTGAAGGCGTGTAACTACTTAAACTTTATGTTGAGGCAATGAAGCCAGGGAAAGCATTGCTTCTGCTTTCAACAAACGTTAAGAAGGAGAAAAGTCCTTTGAGTGACAGCACTAGCAAGCTGAGATGACAACATGGGCATGAAGTTAACTATAGCAATAGATTTTAACATGGGCAAAAGAAGTGGGATTCCTAAATCCCATATTTAAATAGCTACAGAAAACAGCTTAAAATATTACTCTAGAATAATCCAGAAAGAAAAAAAAAAATTAAAAATCTACTCTTTAGAACTCTTTCCTGCTGTGACTTACTGTATCCATCTACTAAAAGCACACACTTGTCATTTGGCACAGAGTATCCAGATGGACTGAGATGTTATCAAATTGTGCATTATTAGGACAGAGCTGTCATACATTTCAGTGGCTGCAGTTAATATGACTGAAACTGACAGTGCTCCTCAGGAAAGGAAATTAGATTTGTCTTATCAAGAAGATGCAACAAAGATCTCTTGAAACCATGTTTCTCTTCAGTTTTGCTTGATGACTTCACCAATGCATGTGATTTTAGACTGTGAAAGACACTCCTCAATCCCTACCTTGCAGGGTTTGTTTGGTCTTTTTTACCTTGACGTTACAGAAATAATTGTGCATTTCTGCTTCTAAAACTATATTCATAATGAAACATTCCAGATGTCTGAAAAATCTGATTAAATCACATTATGACTATTCCTGAGGATGCTTGGGTGAGTAAAGGCTACTCACAGATATTTTTTCTTTCCTATCAGGAAATCTGTAACCCAAACATTTATATGAAAAGTTAATGTATATGCAGAGGCTTTTTTTTTTTTTTTTTTTAATTCCTTAGTTTTGAATAACATTTATTAAGAAGTCAATCTGATAATAATGGAGATGAAGCATCATGTTGCTCTAACCTTAGAGAAAATGTTAGGATTCTTCAGCGTGTTTGACACTTTCTGTGTAACACAGGTATACACGTAAATTGTCATAAAGTGCTAATACGAAAAGATTTAAAACAGCAAGCACAGACAAGTCTATGCAGCTGATCAGTATGAAGTAAGTAATGGCTACCATCTCATGCACACAGTTTTTCACATCTTGAACAACTAGAAGTTGAACCATCAGTTCCTCAGCATAATCAATAACAGAAATATTTTCTTTTAAGAGATCCAAATATTAATGCCAGGGAGTCTTTTCATCACAAATGACATAGGGAGTCTCAGAGATAACAAGAACAAGACAGAGTACAGGAGAAAGATCTTGTGACCCTTTGCAATCTTGCTCCTGCTACCAGGACACTTGCTGTAGCAGGAAAAGAGGGTTTGCTTCCTGAAAGAAATAGGTCAGCCCTAAAAGACTTCTACAGGTAGGCAACGAGATAAAAAATAATTACCCAGACACAGACCAGGGAAAAGCTGCACAGGCAGAAATGGCCTGGCCTGGCCTGGCCTATTAAGTGACTTGAGAACAGGGATGACCACGTGGGAGGCCCATTGTTATTAGCCACTGCTACCCAAGACACTAGGGATTAACTTTTCTAAAACAACAACCCCCCCCTCCAGAGTCCAACAGTCTCACCCTTGTACTGTGGAGTGGTGAAGAACTACACAGCCACTTTTATCAGAAATTAAAAGACATATTTTAAAAAATAGGGACATACACTTAACGAAACTAATGTGGAACAATCAATGTGTAATACTTGTAAACTTGTCATCCATTCTTTCTTCCCTCCATTTTTTCTCTCCTTACCTGCCAGCTGTTTATACACCCTCTGGGGTAGGACTACATCTTTTTAAGTCCCTGTTAGCATACATTTGGCATTACAGTAAATAAAAATATAAGAAAAAAAGAAACAACTAAATTCATTATTTAAGCACATTCACAACATTTATTTATTAAACAAACTATAATCGCTCATTATACCTGCCTAAATTTAAAGAAATATTTATAATGATTAGTGTAGTTTTCTGGCAGAAACAATTGTGTACCATCTGCATTGCTTAATACATTGTGACTAAACGTATTGCCCTGGGATGACAAAACTAAGTGAGAAAATGCTGATGGAAAAAGGAAATACTTTTTAATAAGCCAGCTTGGGTACATTGGAAAAATGGACACATAGTTGGGTACCTAAATGCTACTATTTCACCACACCACAATTAAAAATATAAATTTACCCTAGACAGACAATATGAAAGGGTCTTATGAAACCTCAGTCTTTGTGCTAATTCTCCCTGCACTCTTTGGAATCTGAATGGTATGTGGGTACAGTAGGAAACTGAATGGTATGTGGGTGCAGTAAAGAAAGTTCTGAGTTATCTGGAAGTGACCACAAAATTAATTGACAGTGATTCCTAGTCCCATCCCATGCCTTTAATAAGTGACATATCATTGCAGTATAATTTACAAATGCAAATAATAAATAATTTAAGAGAATTACCTTTAAAAATTGAAAAAAGAACCATTAAGTCCTACAGAAAGTCTTTGCCACCTAATCTCAGATAGCAAAGCTGAATAAACATAACTTCAGTCTTCAACTATTATCTGATCACATAGTCAGCATCATTTTATAGCTGAATAGGGTCCAGCTAGTGCATTAGCTGTGTATACTGATTTTGTGGGAATCAATCCAACAAATTCTATTGTACCACTTTCTTCCTTTATAAATACAGATGCACACAGTAGGAACACCACCACCACTTCCTTCAGAAAAATTAGTGGACACAAAATTACATGCTTCCTCATCAAAAACAAAACAAAACAGGGAAAGAATATTATTGACAAACTTTGCCCACAGAATTGCATACTCCCCAGGAGTGAGACTGTTCTTCATTAACAATAAATCTGCCTGCTTCATGATTCTTCAGCCTTAAAGAAAACTACAGTAAGTAAGAGGAAAGAAAGGGAAAAGTCTAAATCTCATTCAAGCCAAGCCTACTCTTTGATTTCCAGACCACTGAAAATTAACCCATGTTATATAGACTTCAGAATAATCTTTCCCTGACTCTGCACCCTCATGAAAAAATAAACATACCAAGCAGTGCCAACTGCACATATTATTAAGAATATGACAATATTCCTTATCTACAGTGCAGTGACTCACCACATAAACTGTCATCTTTCAAGACAGCTGACACTAACTTCGAAGTAGTATTACCCATTGCACACTATCATATAAAGTACTTCTCACACTGATTTCTGAGGCCCAGCTTCACACCATTTACCTTTCTCATACATAAATCTGAAACACAGACTGGTCACAGCCCCTTTAGGAACAAAGGACAGTGGACTGTAATTTAGAAATCCAGCTCTTATACAGCCTGAGGAGATAACCCTCTCCTTCTCCATTGCCTATAAAAAGAACGTACAGCAGTTGAATCCTAATTCAGCTGTCATGGGTACTCGGCTAAAGCTGGGTGAAATCCAGCCCTTAGTCTCCTCCTTGTCTTCTAAGGTTATCTCTGATTTTTATTAACTGGGTTTTTTTCTTTCTAAATGCCTACACTGAGACTCTTAGGAGAGAAGAGACTCATTTCACAAAAGCTTTCCCTGGTATAAATTCACAAACAATAAACACATCTCTGAAGCGTATGATGTGTCAGGCTTGTCTGTTTGTCATCAGAATTGAGTTAGTATATAATGGAAAGCCTCCAGTCCCTTGCCATCTATTCAATTCCAGCTTTTATGAATTGGAAACTATGAGAACTCCTTGTCTACTGCAGGATTGTCAATTGTCCTCCAGAACTTTTGTGTTGAGCAACTTAGTAGGAGTTCTAAAAATGAGTTTTAGATTAATGCTAAAATTCAGACATGCTTCTTATGACTAATGCTTGTAACCTAACTGTCAGAAATCATGATTGACAAACAAACTGCCAAAGTCATCTATCTGGCTACTGCAGGGAACTATTCTGAAAGTTTTTGGTCTGAAAATGGGGGCTTTATGAAAAATATCCCCTTAGGCTTCTTAAAGCAGTCTTGTTGACACTGATTTAAGTAGGAAATCTTGTCTGCAGTATGAAGATGCTTTATTAAAATGGATTTTGCATTTCTGCCTGGCAAGAGTATTGTCATTACTTGATAAATCCAGATGCTTAGTTTGAAATTTCTCCTGAAATCAAAAAGCATATTTACCTGAAAGCATCAAAACATGACAAAAGACAAGACCTGCTCCTGCTTTTAACACAGTATGAATGCACAGACAAAACATTTAAGGACTTCCCAAAAGGGAAAGAAGAGACCAGTGAGCATGCATTTAAACCTACTACCAGAAAATCTGGCCATAAAAATGAAATTCAACATGACATGAGAGTTCAAAACACCACAGGTCACTCTGAACTCTAGCCTTTCATACAAGTGCACTGAATAAGAGGAGTTTTTTTAACTTCTATTTTCATTAATACTGGTAGCCAAGCAATTTGTCTGAAAACAATTAAATGTGCTATATGAAAAATACCAAAACAACACCATCACTCCTTCTCCTTTTTAAAAATGGCAATAAAATATGTTTCATGTGAGATTAATAGAAGTAGCAGACCACTTTTATTTACTACTGATGCTGCCTACTTGATTCAAGGACACTTAATTGTATTCACCTTGGTCTGTTTCTTAAAACTCACATCATCTGCTTTCATAATATTCTTGTATTTACCTTACATAGACACAGAAACAGCTAATGCAAAAAACGTGAATACCATTGGTAATGACAAGCATCAGTAGGTGATTCCCATAAGACTAATTCCATAGAATTCTGGCAAAACCCAGATGATCTATAATGCCAGGAAAAATGAAGAGAAGTTGCTAAGAGGGATGCACCTCAGGTGATTATAAATATTCTATATATAGGAAAGTCCGCATGTGTATAGGAACAAAATCAGCATCATGAAATGATTAATATTATATCCATGACAAATTCTTAAGAACTGTGTCTTCAGTAGATATTAAACATTGATTTGCACCCAGGCGTGTGGGTCATGCTATCTGCCCTTAACTTACATGGTCAGTAAAGTTTGTAGATCATCATCAGCCAGTGGCAACTTAAAGGACTTACAAATAGTCCTGCACACCTCATGGGGTAGCACTCCACATCTAAACAAACACAAAGAGAGGGGGAGAAGAGTACATTAGGTATTTTCCAGATTTACTTCCAGTGAATGTTACTGTGAGTAGGAAAATATGTGAGGAATATCAGTGCAGAAGTAAAAACAAGGTCTTATGAAATTTCGCTGTTACAAAGGCAAGAAACTTGAAATGCACATGGTGGCCTGGCCCCCCACGCTGAGGTCCTTAGCGATTTCCTGTGATTCTTTATCTGTGGTATCAGAGAAAAAAAACGGCAAATAAGTCATATAAAGAATCAGAAACACATCCTTTCTTTTTTCACTTAAATCACTATTTTTCCTCTTTGACTTAAAATACTGTTTTGCCTGTGAATGGGCATCTGATTATGTCACAGAATGTTCAGTAGAGCAGCTCTATTAAAAAGTCCACAAACAATATGAAAAAGAGACAAAAAGATTATCCTTTTCTTGTCTACTGTCAAATGATGAAAGAATATTATTAAAAACAATATTCTTTGGCCACATTATCATCTGTTCAGCCACAAACAAGAAGTAGGTAGGTTTAGGAGCAGTGCTTCCCAAATAACAGCTTAGGATAAGGAGAGAAAACTTACTTTTCACGGTCATTGTAAACAAGAACCTCAGACAGTTGTTGGAAATTCTCAAAGCTATTTTTCTTTAGTTGTTCTTGAGCTGTTGCAAGGAGGAAGTGGAGATCCATTTCATATTCATCTTTTACACTGTAATAGCGCCCAAGAGTCATAATTTCATGTTCTGAAAATGTTCCATCAGTGATGCTGACTATCAAATTTCTGTTCAGAAAAACAACAGCCTACATTAGTTTAAAGGAGTTAAAACCAGTTAATAACCACTAAACTTCAAGGGGGGGGGGGGCGGTATTAAAGTACACTCATTGTAAAATGCTGTATTTAGATCTTTAAAGAATGTATCTACATTTGAGATTTGAGGTATAACTGAAATTATCTGAACTCTTAAACTTCTGCAGAATGTTCACATTGTGTCAATAGTTGCCTATACATACAAAAATACATAAAAATCATGACTGAAGCCTTTTTCCATTAGCAGAGATTAATTTTGTCACTGCATTTATCCAACAAGATAGTGAATTAACAAGGTATTACCTTGTTTTGTTCCTAATTATATTTTGCATTCTGTAGTACATGATTAATTATCTGTAAAAACAAAGCATGCACAACAACAGTGGCATAAAATAGAGAGAATTAACGATGTCAGAGAAGTGGAGCAGACAATCTCAACAAAGAAGAGAATATTAATCAAGTGTCAAGCCACACTTCACAAAGCATTGTAAAAGCTGTCCCTGATGGATAGCTTTCAGGGGAAAGATGAGGGAAGGGAAACAGAAACTGGTCACAGAGAGAGGGCTGAAAATTACACCCAATTTGCTATCACCAGCCCTCCTGGCATGAATGGAAGACAGGAGGCCAGTTTATGCTTGGACACTGTCAGTGGAGAATCGGATCCCATGCAGGGAAGAGCCTGGGATGCACTCTCACAAGATTGCTTGTGCTGCTCAGATGAATCAGCCCAATCCGAGGAAGGAGAAACGTTCCCGAGATCCATCTGATGGGCCAGTGATAGCACTGAATGACCAGCCATTTCTTTTAATATCAAGAACTGGTTGGTGATCACAGAGCTGGAGTTATTTCTGGGTAAGCTCCTGAAGGTACTTGTAGTCTATCAGCAAATGAATCATAGAATCGTTTAGGTTGGAGAAGACCTTTTAAGATCATCAAGTTCAACCATTAACCTAACTACTGAGTCCACCGCTAAACCATGTCCCTAAGCGCCACATCTACACAACTTTTAAACACATCCAGGGATGGTGATTCAATCACTTCCGCGGTCTGCCTCTTCCAGTGCTTGACAACCTATTTGGTGAAGAAATTTTTCCTAATATTCAACCTAAACCTCCCCTGGCACAACTTGAGGCCATTTCCTCTTGTCCTATCCTACTTGTGCAAAGAGACCGGCACCCCCATCTGTACAACCTCCTTTCAGGTAGTTGTAGAGGGCAGTGAGGTCTCCCCTCAGACACCTTTTCTCCAGGCTAAACAGCCCCAGTTCCCTCATCTGCTCCTCATCAGACATGTGCTCTAGACCCTTCTCCAGCTTTGCTGCCCTTCTCTGGCCCCACTCCAGTACCTTGAAGTCTTTCTTGCGCTGAGGTGCTCGAAACTGAACACAGTATTCAAGGTGTGACTTCACCAGTGCAGGGGGATGATCATTTCCCTACTCCTGCTGGACACACTATTTCTGATGCAGGCCGGGATACTGTTGGCCTTCCTGGCCACCTGGGCACACTGCTGGCTCATATTTAGCTGGTTGTTGATCAGCACCATCAGGTCCCTTTCCGTCAGGCAGCTTTTCAGCCACTCTTTCCCAAGCCTGCAGCATTGCCTGGGGTTGTTGTGACCGAAGTGCATGACCCGGCACTTGGCCTTGTTGAATCTCATGCCATTGGCCTCAGCACATTGATCCAACCTATCCAGGTCCCTCTGTAGAGCCTTTCTACCTACAGCAGATCTGTAGATAGAAACACACCCAGCTTGGTGTCATCTGCAAACTTACTGAGGGTGCATTCTATCTCCTTGTCAAGATCATTGATAAAGATGTTAAACAGAAGTGGCCCCAGTACTGAACCCTGGGGACCATCACTTGTGACTATCTGTCAACTAGATTTAACTCCATTCACCACCACTCTTTGGGCATGGCCATCCAACCAGTTTTACAAAGCAGATCATATGCCCATCAAGGCCATAAGTATCCATCTTTTTCATAAGAATTCTGTGGAAAACAAGTGTCGAAGGCTTTACTGAAGTCCAGGTATACAACATCCACAGCCTTTCCCTCATCCACTAAGCAGGACACACTGTCATAGAAGGAGATCAGATTAGTCAAGCAGGACCTGTCTGTCATGAACTCATGCTGACTGGGCCTGATTGCCTGGTTGTTCAATATGTGACGTGATGGTATGGAAGATGATTTGCTCTGTAATCTTCCTTTGCACTGAGGTCAGGTAGTTCCCTGGATACTCCTTCCAGCCCTACTTGTAGATGGGTGCCCCATTTGCTAACCTCCCATCAACAGGGACCTCCCCTGTTAGCCAGGAGTGATGATAGATGATGGAAAGTGGCTTGTTAAGCACATCCACCAACTCCTTCAGTACTCTTGGGTGTAACCTATCCAGCCCATAGACTTGTGTACATCTATTTAGATGTAGTAGGTCACTAATCATTTCCTCTTTGATTACGAAGGTCTCATTCTGCTCCCTATCCATGTCTTCCAGTGCAGGGCACTGGGAACCCAGAGAAAATTGGTCCTACTGTTAAAGACTGAGGCAAAGAAGGCATTAAGTACCACAGTCTTTTCCTCATCCTTGGTGACTATGTGGATATCAAATGGACACAAGCTTTGAAGCTTAAAAACCAGGACTAGTAATTACAGTTCATAACAATCTCCCTCTGCTTTATATTGTTGGTGAAGGGGAGAAGAAGGACTAATTTCAAAAACTGTGTTGTCTTTGCAGTAGTTTTGTTGCCTTCAGTGATCACAGAGTTCTTCATATGTCCTGGATGTTGACACAACATAAGGGAAGAAAAATACCTGTAGCAAGGTATGAAAGGAAACACGGGAGGCTTCCTGCTCGCCTGGGGAAAAAAAAAAAAATGGCCTGAACTGTATGTTACCTCACCTGTCACATGGCTTCTTGTCAAATCCAGCTTAGTGTAACTGCAATGGTGTAATGATCCCAAACACCTGCCTCTGGTGAACTCATTTTCAATGGAATTTTTTTTTTAACAGCAAGCTTCAACATAGGCCTATGTGCTTCAGTCAAAATTCAATTAGTTATATAGGATACTTCTGGATAAACTGCACTACAAATAAACTTCACTGTAATTGCTGATGCAATTAGAGCTGTACTGTGTGGTACCCTTGGGGTACTGCCTCACTGTGATTATGTACCAACCTTTAAAAATGAATGGAAGAAATTATTAGTGATGCACAAAGTTCTGACACAGACTCAAACTGCTGGCGAGAGAATAAATTCTTGAATCTATCTGATAATGGGTCTCTTAACATCCACATAAGAACTAAAAGCACAGAAATTTAGTACCATTCCAGATTTGGTCAACATTTGGTTGACATTCCAAAATGTCAACAATAATCATATTTTTTCACTTAATTCCTTTCAGAAGCTTATGTTGTCCTGTTCATATGAAGACATCTCTTCCTAGAATATGATCGCACTTACACAGCTATTCAAAAGGGGATGCTAAACACCATACAGTGTCTAGTTTGATTCAAATGCTGTTTTTTTCATATTAAAGAAATCAGAAAGATCCTTTATTTGCAGTAGCAGGAGATATACATAAGGAGAAGACAAGTTGTTGACAGTAGCAAATCTTATTTGAGATTATACAAACTCAATGACCAAAACTTGGTCCATCTATTAATATTATCATTATCTTGATAGTATTATTTTTCCACTGAATATTATTTTTTTATATTGCAGCAGTATTCACAGACCCAGTCAAAACTGGAGCCTCTTTCCTAGAGTCTGCAGTAATAATACTGCAAACACAAAGGAGAGGACAATACTGCCTTATAAATGCAGCACTCTAAATGCTTGGGCTGGCAAAGCTGAAAACATGAAGATAAACCTCACCCATCCGAGTATTTCCACAGACTGGATTTCCATGCATGGCACAGATATTTCCACTGTCAGAATTTTAAAGGTTTTTTATTCTCTCAAGCCAGTCAGCGACAATCAAGTCACCAAACCCCCTCAGATAAAATTGTTGTCTCATTTGGGAATTAAGGAATATGTTAGTGATTGCTAGGGACTAATGAGTGAGACCCAAGATTCGCAAACAGAATTACTTTTAAACTTCCTGACAAAAAAGAAACAAGCTGCAACAATTGCTCCCACAGCTTAGTTAGCTTAGTTCCCTTTTGGTTTAGTTTTGAGGGGGTTTTTTTTGTTCTAGAAGAATAAAACAGATTACAATCTGAATTTGGTAGAGTAAGAATAAATAATAATTAACCACTTAAGAGAGCTGTTTCTCAAGCTGAGTTGAAGATAGGCATCTTTGTTAAGCCCACATGGTTCTTTGTCTCTAACAGTGAATGGTCTTGCCAGTAGCTTATGAGAAAAAGTAGCCTGGATAGGACCATATGATGTACAGCATGATTTAAGTTTTAGTTATCTTTTTATATTTTTTTTTAACAAAGCTTTCAAGAGTTTTAACAATTGCTTAAGGAATATTTTGTGTATATCATGTATTTATTTCCTGAATGATGTGCCATAGATTTGGGTTCTGAAAGTAGTTAACATAAATCATATAATTATGATTCTGCTTCACTACATCATAGGTCTAGGTGTATTTTTAAAAGCAGCTCATATAAAATTCCATAGGTAGAAAGGAAAAAATTTGAACAGCCAAATTCATAGCACAGTAAAGCATCAGCTGTATTTAAGATAAGAGGATTATCATGCTGCTTGAATCTGTCACACAGATAATTGCCTGTGCTAAAAATAAGCATTTGTAGATAGTTATAAACATGAAATGCCAAGACAGATTAAAAATAGTGATGTACACAAGAAAATACAAAACTGAAAGAAAAATATATATTCTGTTCACAGAAAAATATCTTTGACTTTTCATAGATGCAAAGAAGTGCTCTCATCATCATCAAAATGTTTATTTCATTTTAAAATAAGATACATGGATAATAATAATAAAAAAAGAGGGACATTAGATTACTGGATATAGTCATAGAGTCATCACAAAATGGTTTAGGTTGGAAGGGACCTTAAAGATCATCCAGTTCCAATCCTTCTGCCGCAGGTAGGAACACCTTCCACTAGACCAGGTTGCTCTAAGGCCCATCCAACCTGGCCTTGAACACTTGCATGGAGAGGACATCCACAACTTCTCTGGGCAACCTGTTCCACTGCCTCACCACTCACACAGTGAAGAATTTATTCCTTATACCTAATCTAAATTGACTCTCTTCCAGTTTAAAACCATTATCCCTCCTCCTGTCGCTACAGTCCCTGATAAAGAGTCTAAGAGTCCCTCCTCATCTTTCCTGTAGGCTCCTTTAGCTACTGGAAGGCTGCTGTAATATGAATGAACAAAATCTACTATCACTATAAAGCACAAAACTTCAATGTTCTTTGAAGGCAAATTCCTCCTCTGGCAGTGTGAATGTTTCCTGTTAGACTCTTTGCAGTCCCACCACAGGAGGCATGTAGACCATTAGCAGGTGCTCAGACTGGCCCAGGTAAGCATTGAGTCCAAGAAAACATTGATTACATCGGTTCCCCTAGTTTCTCTGTTGCTCATGGAGGGGGCTACTGCATTTTTGTTGCTGAAACAAAAATTGAGTGCCTCAATACTATGTAACTGGACTTATCTTACTCCATGCCACAGAACAGCACTGCCCTAAATTAAACAGCTGAGCTGTTCACAGGATGTGACTGTCACTAAATTTACACTCAACTGAGCATCTTCTTGCTAAAAGAAAAATCTTTCTGTGCTGTTTAAAAGCACAATCATCCCACCAATTTAATCATGCAAATCTTCCAAGACTTTGACTGGCCCTTAATGCATGCAAGAAGATACGGTTTTGCAGATTATTATTTCATAATGTGAATTAAAACTGTAGTTATTTGATTTGAAACAGTTATTGTGCATATAGATTAAAACCCTTTTCCAAGTGCTGTAAGTTTCTCCAGATATACATTAACTTTCCATTTTCTCCCCTTCTTACTCTAGTAATAACATTTTCTCTCTTAATGCAATTAACAATTCAAAATCTCACTTCTGTGGAGTAAAATATCTGAGTCTAGAAATATTTTGACCAAAAGCTGACAGTAACTGTGGCCTCTCTTAGTTTAAATCCTATCTTTTAATCACTTGTTTTTAATTTCTGAATACCGGTTTGTTTCCATTTGTCACTACTTTCACCTTGAATTGCTGGAAGAACTGTCTGTTGATCTATATCTCTTCTGAGATATTTCAGAAGCAATTTCTGTCTTGGTTAACACTCCTATAGGGCTGACATTCCATGCAATATACATCTACTTATATGCTTTAGTTATTATGACTGTTCCTAAATACATAGTGCATTACCACTGCGAAAACAAAATGCTTCTAGGTAAAATTACCTCCTCTGTTCCACATCATTACCTTTACCAGTACGCAACACAGTTCACATGCTCAAGTGTTCTGGCTGTGGGATAAACTGAAAACCGCTTGCATTTGAGCATGACTTCCTCTTTCAAGTATTTGTATATTTGGCCATTGTCATATCTGGATCATTGGCAGAATCCAGACTTCTCCCTCTATCTATGCTGAATTTACTAACCAAGAATTAATTATTGCTCTCACTACTGCTTTCTGGTCTTTGTTTAAGATGCATACCACTGCATTTTGTAATTTCAGTACACCTTGGTTCTGTGAAACTCTCTTCTTCATCAATGATTCAAAATCCAAATAACACCATTTTCAGGAGTCAACTCAAACATTTCTTCTTCAATTTCAAAACTACTGATTCATTTGTCTGACTCTCTGGATGGACTTTTTTTATCTTTCTTTATCTTTCCGTTCAGTATGACTGCTGACTTGCCCTTCTTCACAACAACCTTTGTCAGCTCCATGAAAAGGAAACAGATTGTAGTTATGCTTTTTCATTTACTTGGAACTATCACTTTTTTTTTTTGGGGGGGGGCATGGATTCACTTTCGTTTTCACACAGAGTCTCCAAGTTAATGAAGAACAAATGTACACCATTTTTCAGATAATAAAGGCAGAAAGCATCAAGAAACAACCATGCTTTATACAGTTTGGGGGAATGTACCTTCATTAAATATTAAAAAACAAAATCCACCATCTTACCTGAAAGGGTCATATTCAATCACCTTGGTATGATCAGGGTCAGTGGCTGCAAATAGCTGTCTGATTTCACGAGAACAAGGTTCAGCTATGTCTTTCAGTTTCTTGAGGATGACACCAATATCAGCCATGGAGAACTTTAAAGAGGAAAGCAAGACAGAGAGAGAAAAGCACTATACAACCAACTCTGCATGTGACAGCAGGAGTTGTCAAGATGCAGGGCAATGCTGAACTGCTAACTATCATTAGTTTCCTCATTGTCTCACTTCAAATGCATAAAACACCACTGTGTGAAGTTTTGAGGGAAGCTTGCTACTGCAAAAAAAAACTGCTTTCTGCTGAGAAAACAAAAAAATAAAGAAAAATAATCGGATCTTGCATTCTCAGAAAGCTTATTCCAGGTGCATAAAAGGACATCCACTTTTGCTTCAAATATTGTATTGTTAAAGCAGAAGAAGAAACATTTAAATTATAGTTCTAATAACTTGATCCTTGCCAAGTTAAAACTAACCTTTTCACCACTGACTTAAATGAACTATTCCAACATATATTCTTATTCATATTAGACTATATTGCCTTCCATACTCAGAATTTGCAAACCGGACTTTATTAGGATCCAACTTTTCCTGTTATGTAAGAATGCTTGTTTCTTCCCAAATAGGCCATTAAAATAAATTTGCATTTAGATAAACAGGACTGGAACACTAAGGCTTCCACCCTACATTCAGATTGTTGTGCTAGAGCAACAAAGATTTATTTGCTGTATTCATTTTTAACATAAATCATCTATGTATTTAGTCGTTAAATTGAGGTTGAGTCCAAGTATTAATATCTGATATGTCCTTACATCTGTCATTCTCTACCTAACTTATAAAGCACAATGTACTGTCTGAAAATAGGGGTTTTTTTCCCATTTCTTCCAGTAAGCAATGTTGTTTTAACCAGCAATTACATGAAATTTGGTATGACTGGTATTAAGGACCTAATCACAACAGAAATTGGGCCTTGCTCTCGATTAGGCTAAAGTCTGTCTACAGTTTTGTATCAGATCAAAGGGATCTAGAAAAGCGTATTTAAAGTTCCTATGACACTGCCAGAGCAGTACAGAAGAGCAAAGAAGGTACTTGCTGCTCATGCCAAAAAGTACAATCCTGGCATGCAATGCCACGCAAGGCAGTGGTGTGGAGCAGCTGAACCAACAATCAAGAAGTTTCAGAGAGCAATTTCTTCAGTCCCTTCCCCAAGTTGTTATTGTGTAGGATATAAGCACACAGGTTTTTGCTGAAAAAGCAAGGAACAGAGATTGTGAAAAGACCAGGCAGAAGGAATCAATGAGCAGAGTATTTAAAGATGGACAAAGTGTTCTGTCTATTTAAAAACCTGTCCTCTACATTATCAAAGCAGATATTTTTACATCTTTTTCCTAAACTACGTATTCCAAACACCTACACAGATATTGAGTATCCAAGCAGTATGGCAATAACTCTCTACCCACTTTTTCCTCTTCTCATATAATTGCTGACATGCTAGGAGTTACAATCCACTTTTGTTTGATTGTTTTGCTTAAGTCGGAGGTTATTATGTTGAATTCGATGGAAGTAAAATCAACCTCCATGTCTGTGCTGCAGAAGACTACAAAGTTTGAAGAACTGAGACTGTTTCAGAGATGATGAAGTCATTTCCAAGGAGGCACAGGCTTGAAAGAGCCCTATTCACACTTGGATAATAACAGTAGGACTGTGCACAACACACCTGTTCTGCTTTGAAAGCAAATTTACACTTCCTAAATATATCTTCTTTTGCTCAAACTGGAAAAGAAGCAAAATGTTGAAAAGTTTTGAGAATTAGATCCTTAAAGTCACAAAATAACAAGACAAGAGATTTTTCTCTCCCCATAACTTAAAAATAATACAAAAAATACAATTTTGAAACAGAAAATTAAAACTTTCCAAGTATCTCATATGCTGTGAAATGAATGTTTCAATGATAGCAAAGTCAATTCTCACCTGCTCTATGACTCCCAATCAAAATTTCATCTAAATCACCATATGCCTATAGAAATGTGGTCATAATGGCATTTTCCAGAAGAAAAACATTCCATCTGGGTTTCTTTCACCAGTTTTCAGAAAATGTACTGATGTGTTCTGCTAGAAGGAAACCTCTGTCTATTCAAAAGGAAAATTTTAGAAATAACTGAAAAAAAAAGTAATCTTAAAATTGTTTCCCCTTCTTCAAACTATCTTCCAGCTCTGTTCTTCCCTAATAATTATAAAGTTCTTCTGATTTGAGTATGCAAGGTGTGTCCCTACTTCTGGAGCTCTATCCAAAGGATGTGACTAAAGCATCTATCATTGGGAGAACAACACTTTTCTTCTAAGAGCTCTTTAAAAATTTTAAGTGTGCAAAAAAACCATTTCAAAATTCACTTTAAAGAAGTACTTTTAATGTTGCTTCTTTCCATTTTGCAGATTTTATTTTGATAATATACAATCATTCACATTTTGTTTGATCCAAGATAATGCAAACAACAGTTTTTGCATTTACAATCTAATGATGCATTCTGCATTTTCAAGAATAGCTTTGGTTTTGATTCTGGTAGGAGAAGAAAAAGTCCAGCAGTAAAAAAACATAATGTATTTAGCTTAGTGTTTTACTGCTTAAAGCGTTTAGCAGTTGTAGCATTTTACATCAACAAGCATCCTGCAGCCCTTCCTCATTATACCAGGGAAGGCAGGTGGTGCGAACTCCACATTAATTTACAAAGAAATCACACTGTTCTGCTGTTTTCATTTGAGTAAGAACAGCATGTGTGACCCAAAGGCAGCACAGGGTCAGGTTGCATCTACCTCTGCCACAGCAACACAATGTTATCAAGATTTGCAGTCCCCAAGACTGCGCTAGGCCTACTTGGGAGTCTGGCAGGTTCACTCACCTGGGTGAGCCAGCGGACAGGGAATAGTTACAACTTAGACTAAAAATCTTCACCCTTCTCCATGTACAAAAGGTCTGCACAAATGGGCAGAGGATCATGGCTTGATAAAGACTCCTGGATGTCTTCCCTAGGGGTACTCCCAAAAAGCCTGTGCAATGGACAGCTCTGGAGAAGGTCTGCTGAAGTCACAATTCATGCTGCTGCTCCACTGTGAGCTGTGAAGCATATGCACTACCCCAAAATCCTCCCAGCACAATATAGTCCAAAGGCTCATGTTCAAGATCACATTGTGATGAAGCAACAATCCAGAAGAGGGATTGAGATGCAGAAATGCCTTGGCTCCTGATCTATTCTTCAGAGTGACTGGGCCAAAGTTACACATAACAGTATTTTCTAAGTATACCAGGGTACATTTATTTAGATATTAAAGCACAAACTTCATTAAAAAAAAAAAAAAGTAATCCACATTTCTTACCAAACCAACATAAAATTCCACAAAATTCTCTGTGACCCTTTTGTGGTTCTCCATTCCTGTATCCCTTCTTTTTCGACCTCTGTGGCAATTGCCATAGGACAATCAATTTCCTCCTATTGGATGTATTTCTGGCTTTGGGGAATGAGGGCTTCTTTCCCAGCCATTTGTGTAATGAGCAGTAGCCTCTGCCTCAGCAGAGGCACCCCAGCTTTCTATTTACTGTTGCTCTCTCCCCTGAAGGCAACACCAGAAGATAGTGAAACTCGGTAACTAACCATAAGCTTGAATGCCTGACTGTCATAAGAATTTCTGATATTACAAGGGGAATGTTTTGACAGACAAGTATGTACAAACCCATAAAATCCAGTCAGGGAATAAAAGAGCCTCATCGGTTAGACACTGAATGTGCCCACACCTCGAGTATTGTGCACTGTTCCAGTCTCCACATCGCAGCTGCCTTGCAAGGACAGACTATAAAGGGGGAGACCATTAACTGGATAGGATTAGGCTGAGGGGGAAGAATGTCTGAGATTTACAAAACTGTGAAGGTGGTGCAAAAGGTGAATGGGGTTCTTCACCAAACTCAAGAACAGCAGAACTGTCACTGAAACTAGTGGCAGACTGGTTTAAAACAGATAAAAACAGATAACTCTTCTATCATATATTTTTTCACATAGTAGGCAGTGAACTTTTCAACTTGCTGCCACAGAAAGCTGTAGAAGCAGACAGTATCTGTGGGTTCAACAAGGGTTGGATAATTTGAGGACAAGAGGTCCATAAACAGTCTAAAGAAGGAACAGGCAAAGATACACCTTCTAACAACCCCTAATACAATAAGAGTGGATGCTGAGAAAGCAGAAGGGGAATGGACAGTAGAGCAGCCAGGCCTGCACACACCCCCTAGCTAACATCTCCTAGATCCATTGCTAGTCAGAAAGCACTGAGCTGTGAACTTAGGGTGAAGAAACTAGATGTAAATAATTCTGAAAAATATATAGATAAGGTACAGTCCTTAAAGATTATCTATTATCTAAGTTATTTTCTACTGCAAATAACAAGCGCCTGCTTCACCTCATCTGCATGCTTCTCCATGTAGTTGAATGTGTACTCATCAGCATCCACCAAAAGAAAGTTGTGACCATGGAAACAAACTCTGGCTCCAACAAACAGATTCTGAGCCTTGAAGTATTCAGATGGCTCACTCTTAAAGAGCTCCTGCCCAGGCTTCTTAATGCGACCTCTTTCCAAGAACTTCCCACCAAGTATCCCTATGGGAATAGAATTATAAATAATTAATTGTGCCTTTACTTGGAAAAAAAAAAAAAAACAGCCCAAACCAAAACAGAAAATAAAACCCAAAAGACACCTCAAACCAGATGGTTTGTATTTAAATATTAGTTTTCATCCTTGGAGTTTATTATAATGTATTCTCCCATTCCCTCCCCTTGCTAAAAGAACTGTCTCTGCCAGTGTCCACAGCAACAGTTACATTGAGCATATTCTGTGACATGTCTCATTTGAATGCCTGCCAAACACCTTCCCTTTCTTTCAGTTCTTTAAAACGGGACAGAAATGTGCCTCTTCAAATCGTTCCCATAACCCTGTTGCCAGCCTTGAGACTGACCCTTGAGAAACGCAAGATGCAAACATAAGATGCAGGCAATTATCCTTGAGCTGTTAAAGCAATAAAGCAAAAAAAAAATAAAAATAAAAATCACAACTTAGGATAGCGCAGTCCTACGAAGATCATGAATTCTGGTGCACTGTAATTCTAGCTTATTTTAAAGGGCTTTTGAATGAAAAAAAAAAAAGTAGGAGTGAAATGACACTATCTTCCACATACTGTTCTGCCAACGCAATTGAATTGCGATCTGTTATTTCCTTTGTGAGCTGAGCATGTCACATTATTTCTTTTCACATGATAATGATTTTATTTGTGCCACTGGAAACTGCACACAGTGCTTACGGGTATGCAAGCTACTAAAAGGAACATTTCACTTTCCAGTAATATCTTCTGGTGCACGAGAAGCATATACCAAGCTTTCTAGAAAACATTCTGTCACATGTTTAGTTTCATCAGGATATGTGCCCTGCATCAACTCTGGAGTGCCTGGGGTTTGTTTCCTGTTTATATTTGATCTCCCAAGCCAAAAGCCAAAAAGCATGCTTTAGTAACATTTAATGATGTCTTACATATTAGGTAGCAATGCAAGTCCGATAAAAGGCTGATGAACAGTGCAATAAAATGCCTTTTAGAGTCAAAATTATAAATGAATGTGAAACCCAAACTACTTATTAAAACAGATGGATCAGAGGTGTGTCTTAATTGTTTTACTAGCACCGTAAAAGCAAAAGACAAAATACATTATGGTAAAGGTCAGATCTAGCTTCAATCAAAAAACAATTCAAATCACTAATGTAACTCTAATCTTAACACATTCCTTTTCACCTAGCTATTAAAACAAATATGAAATTTTAGGTTATACACTCCTGTTTACAATTTTTTTAACAGAACTGGTCTCTGTAAGATTGGAACTTCACTCTTGTCTCTCTATTTCCCTGCGACTCTGTGCTTAGATTGGAAACTTACCTTAATACCTCTGTCCCATAATTGTTTTTTAAACATTATGGGTTAGTACATTTCAAGAGGTATAAAGGAAAACAACTGAAAATACCTCATTAGGTTAGCGATTTTACACTGAAACCTGATGAGAAGTTTTGATGGGAATCTACAAAAGCCAGGCTCAAAGCACAAAACAAACATCACAAGCAAAGACCCTCTTCCATTAAGATCAGATCAGACTTTGCAGGTGTTTGTACAGCTGTTGGCTTGGTCTCACATGGAGTAAAAAAGGGGTTGTGATCTTCTGCAGGGGGAGCCAAAGTTCTCATGCTTTAACCCCCATCTGAACAAGTGTTTCAAGATGTCCAGCCTTGTATATTTCCAATACAGTTTCATAGTATTACTAATAGTATGAAGTACTTCTCTGCAGCCTTCAGGTTGCTGGACTGAGAAAAGCAAGAGCAACTCATTACTTCCATTTTAGGACTGAGATTTGAAACGTTTTTTACTTGCCAGTTTGTATCAATTCATGCAAATAAGAAGGCAAAAATATCCCTTTGAACCTGTGCACAAAAGGGATGGCCACGTTGTTCTTTTGGGAGTCAGTTACGATTTTAATTCATCCTCTCTCTAAGATGTGCTCAAACTTAATCTCCTCCCATCACTTTTCCTTCTCACACAAGAATATTCTGCTTGCTCCCATTTTGTACACTTTACTCTTTACCTAGTCACTCTTACCTGACCTCTGCAAAGCCTTCTCATTCTTAACATCAAAGAAACCCGTTCACTTTTCCTTGAGACATGACTAAAATGAGGGATAGTGAGAGAGAAGGAAGAAATAAGAAAGGTGGGAACAAAGACACTTGTGCAGCCACAGACCTCTTTCTAACTGCTGCTCTACCTGCCTCTCCATCCCTACTTCTAATCCTGCCTCTTCAAGGCTGTTCTGACTAAACTCTCCAACGGCCAGTTCTTAGCCACATCCTTCCACTTCACATTTCTACCATCTCCGAAAGTCAGCTACTCCATCCACTTTAACAGCCCGGGAAAGTTGAAAGCCCATTTACAGATACTTGCCTTTCATACGCATCTTAAAGCATTTGTTATTGTTGGTATGAAAACTTGCCCATTTATTGTTTGACATTTTCTTTAACTAGCAATGTTCAACAGGCTCCCAGCTGAGATCCCAGCCTACATTCTCATTCCAAAACAAAAGGAGGCCAGGAAGCAGTCTCTGGCCTGGCACCAATGCTGTTGAGAGCCTGACCAACTGACTACATCTGCACTGCACAGTGTGTGGCTCTGGCTCTGCACTGGGTGTGATAAATCTGGGGTTTGAAGACACAGCTATTATTCTGTATGTTCAAGCTGTTCGAAGGTATGTGAAGGCTGTGCTGCAGACCATCAGAGTGGTGGTTTACAACATAAGACCGAGGGTATGTACTGCACCCCCCGGGTGTAGCAGAAAGACCTGAATTTTTGAGCATGCGAAACATCCTGGGATAGTGTTAGATGACTGATAAGGATGGAGCAGGCCAAACCTAGTGGACCCTTGTCCTCACTGTCTTGCAGGAGTTTCCTGGAGTTAAGCATCCTCCATGAGGGGCCCCAGGCTCCCTGAGGTCTTGTCTAGTTGAATGGTGCAAAGGAGAACCAGGAGTGACTGAACAGGCAATGCATATGATTTGGGTCCAATATTCAAACAGTTCCCTGGACTTCTTTAACAGTCCATCCTTTATGTCTCTGAACATAAAGAATGTCAATCAAACATCATATTCAGTTGTGGAGAACTGAGAGCTCTAGAGCCTCACAGAAGCATTACATAATAAATATATACGTAAGTGTATGTGTCTTTAGCTGTAATTAAAGAAGTTGAATAAAATACAGGCTACTGGATGGCAGAAAACTAGCAAAATAATGATGATAGGACATTGCTGCCATAAGAAGTACTAAATCTTGATGTTGCAGTGGAACAGGGCTAACTGGGAATACTCGCTGAAGGAAGCCTAGGCAGGTACTCTACACATTTCTAAAACATTTCTCAGAGAATAGCTTGTATTTTAGTTGAGGATGAGATCCCTATTTATGCATTCATAATATAGCTGGATACAAGCAGAGAAGCCCTTAGAAGTTCTTTTAATTGCAAAAAAATCCTACTCATGCAAAATGGCTTAGTAGCACCATTGGCACAGCCAGAGTTCTCTAGGAGTAGAGCAGGGTATAGATATTCACACCTTCATTTTTATGGATGTGGTGTTCATTACAGGTCTGAGAAGGATTAACATTAGAAATCATTTTCAGTAAAGGCTTAAGTGCAGGGTCGCAAGAATACTTCGTCCGTTGTTAATCAATAAGCTGAGTAACTGGATCTCAGAAAGTCAACTGCTGGCACCTGATCCTGAAGGAAAGGGGAGTGAACAGTCCTCCCTAGGACAGTCTTTGTTCTAGACAGTGAGCTGGGTCAGTACCAAAGCAGTCAGTACCGAGCACAGTGAGCTGGTCACCATTGCAAGGAGTACATGAAATGCCAGAAGGTGCTCTGTGCCATGAAGCTGATATAGGGTAGTTCAAGCAGTATCAAAAGAGTTAGTCACGAGGTTCCACAAGAGCCTAACATGGCAACTTAGGAAACCTGCTCTTACTCTATTTTCTTTGTCTTTGAAAGAATGAAATTTCCTGATTTTTTGTCTCTCTCCATGGTTTTATCAGAGGCTGACAGCAGCTTTTAAGAGTCAGTTCTTTGGCTGCACATGTTGAGAAGTGGCAGAGCACTTCTGGATGTTAACTGCTCTGAAACTGTTCCTGTAGATGTTTTGTGGGGTTCAAAGAAATACACTGATCTCTCCAACAGGGTCATGCTTGGCCAAGGCTTCCCTATCTCTCTGACATCCTGCCCTGTGTTGTGTCCTTCCATCTGAGTGTAAGACACCCCAAGGAAAGAAAAAGATGCTTGAAAATCACAAAACCTTTCATATCCTCATTTGGAGGCAGTCTACAACAGACAGCAGTGGTCAGAAGAATTTAACCTTGGCAACACTGGGTGACAATGCTCCAGCAATAGGATAAATGTGATTAAGCAACTGAGAAGTAACAAAGCATTTGTCACTTAAACACTGGTAGTCTAGCTCTTGAAATTCAGTTCAGTATTGCACACACATATGTACATACACTAGCACACGGCAATCTTCACTCTTCATCTGCTCAACACTACATGATTAGTGATAAAGTATGTTAAAAAATATCACAGCTCGTTTGCTTTCAGGAGCTGCCTCTGTACAGTGGATGTTATACAGGTTTCATAACACCAAAACACAGTCCTGCAAAACAAAGGATTTATTCTTTCATTCTTGATGTCTTACATTTACCGTCCCTATTTATCATCAGTTACAATACAATTCCTGTATGTTACCCACAACAAAAACAAATGTTTAAAGGCCAGATTTGCAAATTAAAATGTAATAAAAGTTCTAATGCATTAAAATTCCAGTTCCCAAAGGATACTGCAAAGTGCTTTCATACAATGAACAGTGTTATTCTGGGTGATGAAGATATTAAATTACTATGACATACAACCATGCAAGATAATGCAGTCAACCTGCTGGTGTAATTCCCATTGCATTTAAAAATCAACATCCCTGCTTCTGCTAGTTCTGAGTCTGGCCACCATGTTTACTCTAAACTCTAATTTAGTACTCTAAACTCTAATTGCAGGACTAATTGCAAGACATTACCACATCTTACCTGTGTTTCGCTGTATATGTTCAAAAACTGAAATGGTGTCATCACTCAGGAAGTAGGAAATAATGAATTTTCGATTTTTGTCAACAGGACTATCTGTGACAAGTCTTGCAAGAAAGCGCAGTATGTTACTTTCCATGCCATTTCTATAAAGCAAAAGAGGAAGTAAGAAATCAAAAACAAAGTATGAGAAAAGTTTTCAACACTAAGAGAAGCATTTTCCTGAGATGTGTAACATACATTAATTGTGTTATTCCTAGTTCAAGAAAGTAAATGGCATACGATTCCCTACTTTGTCAAAAAACATTTTCTGCTTAAATTAACAAAACTAGCTAGAGCCAGCCAGCTAGAAATAATTTGCAGGGGAAAATTACTTGTCTGCCACAGGAATTTGTATTCAAATTTGGTTGTAAATCAATCTCCAAGTTTCTTTCCACAAAATGTATAAAGGAAGAATACATTTAGGTATGTATATTTTCAAATTAAATTCCAAACAGCAATACATACTAGGCTTATCACCACAAAATCAGGCCCACCAGACAATCTTACTATGGATAACTGTTAAGTGATTGTGTTTGAAATCATTGACAGTACCACTATATGCAATATCAATACATTCCCAAGCCTTTTCCTAATAGCTTGCTTCTTTTACGGAGGTTCTGCAGGTGAACCTCTAGTATGTGACTTTGCTTTCCACTTAGGCTTCAACAACCACTGCCTGACAAAATATTTCATAATGAAAAGTAAAGGCTTAATGTTTCAATATTGCTACAGTAAACTTCATGAAATTCAGCAGACAAAAACCCTAAATGCCAGAAAGTCAAACAAAAACCAAATCAGTGTTGGACTGCTGAAGCACACAAAATTCCTGACTAATTCCTGGACTAAGATTTCCCTCAAATTCCAACTGAAGACGGCAAAGGGGAAGGAGGGAAGATGGCAAAGGGGAAGGAGGTTGGGGATGGGAGGGTAAGCATATTTGCCTTAGCCAAAAAAAAAAAAAAATAATAATAATAAAAAAAAAATCATTTGCTGGGTTTAGAGAAAATTGGAGCATCGTGTCACTAAATCAGTCCTCATGCACCTGTTCCTTATAAGTCTAATAAGCTGCACATCTTGCTGAAAAAAAATTACATGCCCACTTAATATTTATCTCCTTCACAAAATGACATAATTTTAAAAGTTGTAATTATCTTTCACTGAAATACCTGTCTTTCTCCATGAACTTCTTGAAATCTTTTTGGGGAGGCTTGAGAAGAAGACCCATACAGGAGCACAGAGAATCCTCTTCAGAACCAAATCCAGTATAAGGAGGAAATGTTTTTTCTGGTTTTGGAGGTGGTGGAGCCTTGTATGAAACTGGGGTGAAATCCTCTACGAGAAAGACAGCAAGACCTATTTCTTACTGTTATGATGAAACCACTCTACTAAGGATTTAAACTTCCATTATGAAATATTGGAATTTAAATATGAGCCTATTTTTGTAACAGCACTGATCAAAATAAAACCAGGATCCCTCCTACTGTTACAGGGTAGAAAAAGACTCCATAGAAGCCAACAGTGAAATTATTTTTTCTTCAAGGGTTCCAGAATTTCATCTATAATCTTAAAATGTTTGACAAATATCATTAAGATACACAGACAAAAGGAAGAATAAATATAGTTTCAAAAAGGGAAAAAATAATACATCAACAATTCTAAATTAATTTTTCAGTTTTATCCTTTGAGACAACGTGACTAAATAAATACTTGGTTTATGAGTTTCCTGCACTGTGCTTTTTGCCAAAGGAAAATAAATACATACATAAATAAAATGTTATTCATTATTTAAATCATACATACATGAAAAGATTTTGGTACCTTGAAGCCAATAGCTTCAGTCCACATCTCACTTTATCCAGAGTTTTGGAAGGTTTGTTTTTCTTCATTTTCCCCAGTCTCAAGTTTGGGCCAATGGTCCTGACTATCCCAGACACACTGCTGGAGCTGTCCTGACTCAGCAGAGACATGTCTGGTCACTGACCTCCACTCACTTCCCATAGGGGTTGCTCCCAAAAGCCCTGCTGCCCTGTGGTCCCTCCTTATTCCCCTCTTGCTGAAAATCTTGCTGTACCATTTGGCTCATTGTTGCTTTCCTACACAGTTCTTTTGCTGTAACACAGCTTCCAGCTGCCAGTGTGGTTCACATAAAATTTCAACAGAGTAATACTGTCTGCTAGTTAAATAAGGTTAATGGAAAATGGAAAAGGTGAGAGGAAAAAAAAGTAGCTTTTATATGAGAGAAAGTAAATGGGCAGACCTGAGGCAAATGAAGACATAAATTATAAGAACACAGGAAAATTCAAGTTGGATGGGACACTAGGAGGTCTCTAGCATGGTCTCCTGCTCAGGACAGGGTCAGACACCATCCAGACCAGGCTGCACAGGATGTGTACACTTGGGGCTTTACACCTCCCAGGATGGAGCCCGCACAGCCTGCCCTGGCAGACTGCCACAGGGAGGAAAGTTTTTTCCTGATATCCAACCCTGAGCCTCTTGTTTCCACTTATGCATGTTGTGTTGTGCCCTCTCGCTGTGTACCCCTGTGAAGAGCCAGGCCACCTGGTCTCAGCAATATTCCATGGGTGGGTGCAGGCAGCTGCCCAGGGCCCTTCAAGAGACAAGTAAGCCCTGCTACCCCAGGTGTTCCTCAGCCCTGACAGTCCCGGGGCCTTCCCTGAACTCCCCTTGGCTGGTCCATTTTCCTCCTATCCTGGCAGACCCAAAAGGGGACACAGTACCAGGTTTAACGAGTGTTGAGCAGAGGCAGATTTTTAGGCAGCCCAGGCTGCAGCTGGCCCTCTTTGCTGTGGCCTCAAGGCCAACTTGCTGTCCCTTGCAACCCTCAGAGCCCTTCCTGCACCAACACAGGTGCAATAAGAAGGTCAGGGCCAACCAGCACAACACCACCTGCGTGGAGCAGCAACACCTCCCCACCTGGGTGGTCTGGAGATGCTGCCCTGAAGAAGGGCGAGCTGGCTGCACTAGTAAGTGAAAGACAAATACATGAGACGAAGTGAAATAAAATGGATCACAAACTGCTGGGCAGGGGGCAAAGAGTGCTATAAGCCAGAATTTTTCTTTAATTTGAAAACATAATGAGATCTGCTTTGGCCTTTACCTTTTAGGAGAATATGGTCTGACTCAAAAAGCTAATGCCTTCACCTGAATCAGTCAAAAGGGGGGGTTGCAAAACCACACCAACACTTTTCTCTATGAAAACTCTATGTGTCCCTTCTGTGATTCAGAAGTACAAAGGCTGAGCCCGTATGCAAAACAAAGTCCATTCAGAAATTGTCAAAGCAATCTTCACTGTAAGAGTGCGTGGGTGTGTAAATGTGCACCAAAGCACTATATTTCTAAATACTGTTTGTGATGAAATTGCCCCGAGTCATTCTGAGCGTTCCGTTTTACCCAACTTGCACACGCAGCTGCAAGTTCTTGCTGTGCGGGCTCCGTGCCGCGGGTTTCCCGCCACCGAGCGGCGGGAAGGCGCGAAGCGGAGGTTCCCGTGCTCCCACAGCGCCACCTAGTGGCCCCGGGGCGGGGCTTCCCACGCCGCTTGGCACCGGGGTCCGGGACGCAGGTTCCTCTCGTTCGGGTCTCGGTGCTGCTTATGAACCCTAACGTTAATCTTTATTCATAATTATGCAATCTGCTAATGCTCACTAGTATTTTCTCCCTCAGAGTCCGGGGGTTTGTAGCAGTGGATTTTAGCAGAAACAACTCCCCTTCTCTTCGCATGGTTGCAAATAACACACTTCCTGCCAAAAAAAGCGTTTGGGAAGCTGGGACATGCAGTTCAACTGGTAAGCTCAGAAGCCGAGCTAATGTGTTTAAATGCAGGTCACAGTGTACGCACATTAATGCTCACACAGAAGGCGTTTGTTAAGAGATGCTACGGCATTTGCCTTTGTATGTACTTCAGCCCATGCAGGTGAAAACTAGCTTTATAAGCTAGAAGGAAACTACAAATTAAGAGGAAATATTGTGTTAGCCTCAAAGAGTATGTTAAATCCCTCACAATCCAAGCTTGGAGTAAAGAAAGTCCAAAGAGAAGTTCAGCCCTTTGGTTCCCATTCTTTCCCTGAAGTAAAATGACCTTGCTTCACGCATATTCACTCAAGAGAACAATGCAAACATCCAGCCTCATGCCACCTACAGTTTCCAGGATTCTAAAGGATTATGTATTCAGAGTCTCTCCTGTGAATGAGGAAATTCAGAAAGAAATTGCCATGAAGAAATACAGTTCATGAAACTAGTTAAAAACTCATTTCTGTAACTTTTGAACAGCCAGCTCAGTACAGTAAACTAACAGCCATACCCATGAGCGCAAAACTCATTTCATCTTTGCTCTGCCGCACAGCATTAGGGTAGAATCAGACAGACAAGTTCCACTTACACATAAAGCGCACTCCTGTAAAGGTTAACACTGCAAACTACCTCTGTGCAGTCCGGCAAAAGAAGCAATGCTCTCTTCTCCCAGGCTGTAACATTTTCAGCGTGAATTTACAGCGGGTAGAGGGTAAATTGAAAGTCAGGGATGACAGATTTTTACTCCCAGAAAGAACAGCCCAGATATTTTCTCCATGGACAGTTTCACCCTTGTTACTGCATCCATTGATACCCATCAGGAGATGGGCTGGCACGAGGGAGTTTATTTCACCTAGTATATCAAACATGTGACACCCATCAGTAACATTTTCTCACAACGTCAAAACTTGGGTAAGATTTGAACAAGCACTGGGAACAGTAAGAAACAAAACAGCTCCCGCCATGTCTTTAGCATACAAGCAATCTGAAGATAGCATAGCCTTCTTAGTAGGAAAAACTAAAATCTTCAAGAATTTGTTGCCACAAAGGCAGCATTAAACCAGCTTGAATGAGCTTGTTTGCTTTCAGTTTTAACATACACTGTAAGATTTTGGTATACATTGGAAGGTTACCTTCTGCCCTCAGCCAACAACTGTAGGAAAACCCTCATGTGTTAGATAAAACCATATTTCAAGGAAGAGTCAAACGCTACATATTTTGGATTAGAGTGATAAACATACTGAGTATCAGTATGTAGCAGGCAGGCAAGGAATTCTGCCTTCAGAGGAAGAGGACAGACACCTCTGAGCATTACAGCCATGGACAGGAGACAGAAATCCCACCATCTTTGGATAATATAAGTGGTGGTGATAACCTGCAGAGACAGCATTATTAACATGATGTTCTCTATACATAAGAGGAGAGGTATAACAAAGAGCTGAGACCTGTTTTTTGTGAGTCTGTTTCACAGATTAGGTAAGAAGTAAAATGAGAAGGCAATACTATCATCTTCACAACTTTTACATGCAGTATTAAAGAAAATCTAGTGCTTAGAGCATCATCCATGCAGCTTAAACATGACAGTGTTTATTCTGATTCAAAGAAAATTCTCCTTTTACAGATTCTTACTTCATAATTCCAGTTACCTGAGGAAAAAAGGCATCTGTAAATGCACAATTATATTTAGCAACCACTGCTCAGTCTCCACCACATGTAGCAGAGAGGTTGGATGCCAGAGAGATTCTGATCTCTGACTAGTCTAGTGAAAATTGGCAGCAGGCTTTAATGCCCCCACTGAGGGAAAAGCAAGAAGTCAGCTGTTATCCAGCAGCAGCTGCCTGGCCCAAAGCACACATCCACTGGCCAGCCGATCACCCTGCATGCTGCTCTACCCAGGCAGCAGGTCAGAGAGTGAGCCTGAGAAATGAGGGGGTGGGAGGGCGAGGAGAACTGGGACAGGAGAGGGATCGCAGGGTGCTTTGAAAAGGCATAACAGACAGGCTTGGGAGGTGCTGGGACATTGAATAAAGATCAGTAGGAAACCAGATTTTACTGGGTTTATTCCTTCAGGATCAATCTGTTATTTAAGAAAGAACACTTCATACTCAACTCTACACTTTAAGCTCTGTGTTAAGATACTGTATTTAGTGAGAAGAATGAGTATCCTCTTCCCCTCATTGTACATCAGTATACTTTACATTTCAGCTGAGTGACCACAAAACCTACAAGGCTATAGGATTTTTCTCTCCTTCTTGAGGCTGCACTAGCAAGTCTGGACAGATAATATCACACATTAAGCTTCTCTTGCATTCACAGCACTGCTAGATGACAGTAATGTCATTAGCTTCCCACTGAAGGGCGTTAGCTATTGTTTACCCATGGAAAAGCTCTCCTTTGCTTTTCACAGACGGTATAAAGCATAGAACAGGTAAAACCAACATTGGGAATATATCAGATATCATAATCATGCACTTCAAGGGAAATCTAAACTGTCCTTAATTATCCTAAAGGGCAAATTCCATCAGCAAGCAACTTATGCTGAAAGTGTAGAAGTCAAAAATAAGTGTCGGCCTCTTTAATGGCTTTGTCAGAAGAGTATAAACTGAGGGGAAGTAATGTGAAAAACACAGTAACAAACAGCTGGATTGATGCCAATAGGTGCTGAGCACTGTCTTGATGTGAGAACTAATTTATCCACTTGATTACTCTTACTCAAGTAAATGGTCTCCCTGGACTCAAACTGCAATTAAACACGTTTCAGTGTTTAATTGGATGGGAGCAGAATGCCAGGCACTTTGTAGGACTGAGTCCACTGAGAGTACCTTGTATGCTCACCAGACACAAACAAAATTTGTAACTAATAAAAGGTGAACCTTCACCTTTTTGCTCTCAAGACTTGTTTCTAAGCCAAAAACTACCCTGATTCTACTCCTTGTCCCTTCTAGTTACACAGTCATACCTATGTTTTTTTGATAAGGAATGCAGGAAAGAATTTCACAGCAAATTGTGAGAATCTTTTAGTTCTGAGAAAGCGCCTATTTTCTGTGAAGAAGACAGACTGCATAAACATGGATGTTTTTTTCATGTTAGCTGCAGTCTCTGCCATCATATGTCCTTAAAGGTGTGTGCAGAACACTTCCCAGTTTCCCAAAGGTCTCAGCTAGAGAACATTTTTGTGTGTTTTGTCTTAAGCAGGCAGAGAAACTGAAGAGGGCACTAAGAAAAGCCAGAAAAATTATCACAGATACAAAAGAGTGGACCATAGAGAAAGACTGAAAGGTTTCCCCTAGCAGCAAACAGCTCAGGAGGGGGGGTAGGGTAGTAAGATGGTGTATTGAAATAGTGTCCAAATACGTACAAGGTTATTATAAAAAGAAGATACTAAGCAGTTGCTCTCCATGTACAGCAAAGGAAAGACAAAAAAAGTTACTCTCTCAGTTTACACAAACCAGCTTCAGAGTAGCTATTAAGCTGCATTTCTAACTATTCGGTTAGGACAAGATACTTCAGGAGGCAAAGAAATCTCCTCTACCAGAGGATGCTGATAAAAGGCTATTCAAACACCAGTCAGTGACAATCTATATATATACACTATCCTTCCTCAGAACAATGAAAATTAGTCTAGATCACCCGTGGTCTCCTTTTTCTAGAATTCTGTACATCAGCAACTTCTGACTTCTCCTAACTTGCAAACCACCTAACTTTAACATCCAGAGACATAACCAGTCATTACTGAGCCAGCGTTATGGGCGGGGAAGACCGTTTGCATATGTGTAAGACTTGGTTGCACTGCTTGGTTGATACAGAATGGTCAGCTGCATCTCATTTATTGCCTGGTGTGAGTAAGAAATCCCCATTCACTGTTCCAGGATATTTTGCTCAGAGAGGATATTGCTGCCAAACAGCGGCAGCGGTCTTGGATGAAGAAATTCTCAGGGAAAAACCTCCTGATTTGCATCTCTGGAGTTAGACTCACTATTATTATAGATAATACTATGGTTACTGAATATGGCTTGCTCACACACTGGCTAGTAGAAGAAAATATTTATTTTATTACACACATGCCAAGCTATTATTGAAAAAGTCCTAGTGTGATATGCTTTGCCAGTTAAGAAATTCAGTGTTTTAATGGCAGCATTACATCATTTAATTCCCCCAATGCAGCAGACAAGCTTTTGATCCAAACTCTACGATCTATCTGATCACAGGTCAAGATGAAAGAAATAGTCTAGTCGGGTATTTTGGTTTACAATGTCAGAGAAAGGCTACAGTAGATTCTTCCAACCATCCCTGAACAGTCAGTTAGCTATATTTATTGAATGAACAAGCTGCCAGAAATTAACTAAGTTGTTTTTGCAGGAAGATGTCCATAATAGAACCATGAGGAAGTCTGACTGAGGGATTACAAAGACAGAAAAACCAAAGCCCCTATTCCAAAATGCTTTTTCATTATGGACATAGCTACTAAATGTTTCCAGAATTCAATGCTGAAACTTCACAGGATACAAACTCTAATGGTCTAGAATATACAAAACTGCATTATAAACCCCAGTAATGTGATAAGACTACTACTGTCGTGTCAGAAAATCTTATTATGTGAGGATTCTGAAATCATATAAAATGAAACATAGTATAATGGGGAATAATTGAGCTCATTCTACTTACCCACTTACTACATGCTCTTTATTATTTTCTGACTGCAAACAGCTATTGGAATGGGAGGGGGAAGGAGAGAAGAAATGGCAGTCTATCCATCTGACTATTTTGTCATTCTAGTTTTAAAATAGAGGCAGTTAGGAACAGATCATGTAAGTTAGGTGTTAGTTTTCAATTGAGTAACATATAAGAAAGCTCTTCTGTGTCACCTGCAAAATTACTGTCTTGCTGTTAACAGCCTTCAACAGATTGCTCTTGCTAAAGGTCTTAATGAACATGTTTTGTCAGTAATAAAATTTGAAGACAGCTCTGTCATACTCAGAAATATAAAAATGCTCACAAGGAAAGGATAATTATCACTACTTACCCATTCCATACTTTGTCCTGTAATATTCTTTAGTGAATTCATCACAATCACAGAGTATTATCTTCCTTCCCCAAACATTAATTGCTGCCCCTATTTTCAGGTCATTGTCTCTGTAAAATTCCTGATGCACTGCTCCTGTCTAATAAAAAAGGGAACATTTATACAGCAGCTCTATAAATCTCAGAATCCCACAACCTTTCTTAAAATCTAGGTCATTTAGTGTGTGTGATTTAGTAGACTATTTTAAATACAGACTTTTGTAGTCCATTTGCAAGTATTTTTCCCTCCACGCTAAGCTACCTCACTTTCACAAACGTGGAATTTGCATACAGTAAATCTCAGTAGTTTTCATTCGAGCTATTCTCCAGTGGCAACACGATTTTAAAAATAACTCTCTTTGTTGTAGAGGATAACAACCACAGAAATTACAATATATAAAACTACAGTATAAAAACATCCAACAGCTGGAGGCATTCAATAATATTTGACCTTACGATTGTCCAGAATGTAACAGCCTTTGTTTCCTACTGACTTTCCGAACACATTGAGAACAGTCCGACTGGTGATTGTGCCTGGCTGATACAGCCCTGTGGGAGCATGCTGCAAGAAAAGAGACCAACTCTTAAGAACTACAGTTAACAGTGAAGAAAGAGAACTCAGTTACCTTAGAACTAGCAGACTTTTTACAGACTGGCTGTTACTGTAGTATATTCATAGGAGAATTTTTATTAAATTCTAAGGTCAGATTACACCATCAAACCTAAAAGCCAGTGTGTATAATGGTTGGACTTGATGAACTTGAAAGTCTTTTCCAACCTAGATGATTCTATGATTCTATTTCAAAAGCCAGTATTTCTGCCAGAAGAGGCATTCAGAATCTTACTGTGTAAAGTCTCCTTTTTCTTGGAAGTAAACAGAAAACAAAGGTTAGCACACCTGAAGTAGTTCATCGTTGTCAATATCTACTCTAAAGGTTATTATTCTGATTGGTAATAATTATAAAAACATGCAAAGGAACCACTCAGGATTGGTCCTACTGTGCTAACCAGGGCACAAGTACAGGGGATTCAAGTCAGCGTGGTTCTATTGGCAGAAATGTTAATATTTTTGTTTCTGTTGTGAGTTGCAAAATTACAGTAGTCATTTATCCCAGTGATATTAAACTTATACACAAACACTTTACATTTTTTAAAATTATGATCTAACAGCTGATACAGGGTAACCAAAGTGAGTTATTTAGTCTTATCACCTTCCCTGACACCCTAACTTTTGACTGATCTCCTCTGCTATCCTTTTCAAAATTTCTGCTGAATTCAGAGGAAGGAGCAAGCCCTTAAAATTGCAACATGCGCTTGACTGCTAGAAGGGGTCAGTTAACAAAGAGACACTGCTAAAATAGTATCTTGGAACTTATGATGCACAAGGTGAGAAAAGCGCAGTATTTTGCAGTTACGTTTTTACTATAAAGTCTCATGTAAATCTGTGGCATCACAAATAGCTTGCCAGTACTAAACAGAAAGGAGAGAAAAGATTCCACAGTATTTTACTCCACCTATGAATCGACATTCTTCTATCATCGGGATCTGTCTGGAGCAATACAGAAGTGTATCCAGCTTGTTAATTTTATAATTGTGATAGGTTACAGATGTCTCAAATCCCTTAAAGATTTCTCTGAGACAAGCCATCTCAAATAAGCACCTAATTAATGCCTGACAAGGCTTACTCATTGATTCTTGTTGATTTTAACTAGCTTTGTATAACGTCTCAAATCTAGGAACTCAATTTTAAGAAATCACTCTAGATTTGCTACAGAGAAGTGATGTTATAGAATACTAAGCGTTGACTTTTCCAAAGATTCCAAATATAAGTCATATGGATCAAATCTGAAGTTACCTTAGTTTTACATTTGTTCATCTATCAATATTAATTAATTTTATGGACTTCTATTACAGCAGACCTTTATTATTACATTTACCTTAATACACTAATATGGGAGAAATGAATCACAGGATATCTTTCTGCTTAAATTCTCTCTCCTTTTAATTTAAGCATTACAAGCCTAAACTTCATTTTTTTCCATCACTTAAAAAGTATGCAAAACCTAAATCACAAAATTAGGATTAATACTCTGCTACATTTTTGAAATATCATTACCATCCTAATACAGGATTTTCAAAACAAGGCATTTAATATTTCTTAATTAGTGGAAGAATTTGAAAGAAGTTGAAATTGTCATTCCTCACCTTTGGAAGCTTATCTCTTCTAAGGAAAAGCGGAACTGTATCCCGGCCTGAGTTTACTGGTATAATTTCTTTTATATCGATAGTATCATCAGACAAATAATAGTGCAGAACAAGTTCCCGTGGGTCATGAAACATGGATTCAGGGTCATCCCACACACAAAAAAAACGTAAAACATGTCCATCATGCTCCAGAAATTGTTTCAAAGTGTCAATGCGCTCATAAGGGCGCAATGGCTTCATACTATCCAGAATCTACAGACAAAGGAGAAATTAAGAGAAACATCTTTTTAATTATTTGCTCTAAAAAACAGGATACCAAACTGCAGGATACCTTCTAATCTTAGAACACGTTTTTAGGATTTTCAGGTAACACGACACAATTACAATACATTGAATGCTATTACCAAGGAACTATTTACAGGGTTGCTGTGCCCTCAGAAAATAAATGAAACTATTTTGGATTAAGTCTGATCCTTGTTTTTCTTGTAAATAAGGTCCTTCAGGTCAGAGAATTGTTAAATTATTTATAGTACAGCTCACATTTTCAACAAATTGCCTATGGTAACCAGATGACTACGAATCCAACAGCATCACCCTTCCTGATTTACTTCCTTAAAAGTTATTCTTTATGGATGATGTGGTATAAAGAATTAATTCTTTATTTTCCCTTTGGTGTATTCTTTCTTTAAAACATAGTTTATTAACTTCTGATTCATGTCATACAGTTGGCAGGTACTGGATATGTATGATCTCCTCTCAGTATACACCCATAGGTCTGAAAAGGAATAGCAAATCTCCAGCTAAATATACATTCCAGTTGATGGGATCGTGACAAGATGCTATCTACAGTCATGGCTGCTGCAGAACCAGTACCATTGCATTAAATTGGATCCCAGGATGATGATCCAATTCAAGGACTGCATTTACATACTGTTAGTTACAGTCACATTTATAAGTGGTGACCTGAACAGGATGTTTTTCCTAAGTCAAAATCCATCACATCCAAAGTGGGTTAAAGGAGCAAGACAGTCCTTCTCATCTACAAAATTCCAAAAAATTGCTTCCAAAGAAGAATGGTGACAAACATCAGTGAGACAATGTAAGCTGCACCGTCTGAACAGAAAGAACTGTTGGCTATGGGCAGTTTATAACATTGTCTAAATTTCTGTTTATCCACTGATATATCTTCTGGCCTTAAAACTCTGAGAGGGAGATTCTGCCAGAGCACTCGACCTTAAAATAAGGAAAGCAGAATGAAGTTTTGCCTACCAATGACCCTGCTGATTTGCAGCACTCTTTCCATTTCAGGCATCATGTTCCTATGCTACAACTCAGGTACTTACAATCCCAGTACCATCTTTCCTCCTTCCTGCCCCTTGAAGATGCAATGAGTAACCAAATACAACCACAGAGCCAGATAATGTCAGCATTCATGGGATAGCACCTCCAACAACACAGAAATATGAATCTAAGGAGTTTGCTACATTTTTCATTGTTTTCTTCTTCTGCCTCATCATACTCCTTACTTTCCTTTATACCTTCATTTTCTGGCCATCTATTAAGTGTCCGGTGCAAATCAATTTAATTTTGCTCAAAGCAGTCCAGAGAAATACACCCTTAACAAATAAAAAAATTACCTTCCACCAATTAGTCACAGGAAAGTGAGAGCGTAAAGCAGGTAGAATTTGCTAGATAAACTTTTCTGTAATTTCTCAACAACTGAGAACATTAAGATCATTAAGACATATAGTTCAGTAATTTCAGGTTTTCTGATGCTCTTGTTTCTCAAACCTTTTCCCCCTCTTCACTCTCTTTAAGCACACATATGCACAATACTTGAATGTTTTGCTTGTTGCTTTTAAAAACAAACCAAAAAATTAAGCAGGTTATGCAGTACCATATATAATGTTGACGCAGTCTGCCAATATCAGGACAACTCAGCATGTGTTAATACACACCTGTTACCTACAAGGCCTGAGTAAGGGAAAAACAACATAGCCAGACTGAGTCACCACTACACATAATCAGGGGACATCTTACAAATACTGATTTTCACTGTGGGACTGCAAAAAGGTTGAAAGCACAAATGAATGAAACCAACATGTTGCTCTGAGAGTACCTCAGAGACATGCAAATTGTCCTACACACCTCAGTCATAATTACCATCCATTTTTTGCTGCTGAGAGCTGCAGCAGTTTTCTCAATAGGAAGATTAAGCTGAATGCAACAGATATATGGAGTTACTTGTTGCCTTCAGAGCACTAGGCTGGATCTATCACAACAGGATGCATATTGTGGGCGAGCAGTCCTAACAGAGTCAGGTCAAGAGAAAAATAAGGTGCCAAGTGCACTCATATTAATCAAGAAAAACAGAATGGAAAGAATCTGTCATTATTGCCTACAGAAAACATCACTCCCACTACTATTCTCTGAGAAAAGACCCCAAATCCTGCAGAGGGGAATCTAGGAGCTGTGAGTGAGATTTTTGGAGGAGGTGTGTATGTGTTCTTATATACTCATAAAAGAGGGAACTGCCTTCAAATAAAACCTCACGGGTCTTAAAACTACATTGTGCTGGGTTCTGTGTTGCAGAAGAATTTGCTTTACAAATGCAAAGAGCTGTCAATAACGTGGGTTAGAGATGAAGGATGACATTTGAATAGACCAAGTGAGTCTCCAGGAAGCCATGGATGTGCTTGAACCACAATTCCATTTAGATGGCCCTTTAAACACTTTAAAAGTGTTCATTATCATCAAATTAGCTCAAGCAAAATCATAAGTACAACATCTAGCAGGACCATTTTTTTTCTTTACAGTTTAATACTGAAAGGTTTATTTTATTTTTACCAATTAATTTTGTTGTGTTTCAAAAGGCATGTGAACACATTAGGAGAAAATCAGTTATATTTGAGACTTCACTATGAGCCACAGAATAACATTTTTAAAAGCAAGTTTCCCCTTTGGATATATTATGTTGAAATAGCCACTTTCTATTTGCTATTAGAGAAGTAATTTATAAAATACATGTTACTAATAGCAATGACACTTTGATTAAAATCCAGTTTTCACTGTTACTGCCTCATCTGACCTTTTGCCGCTCTTTGGTGTATGGGTCATCTGGACGATCTGCGGGAGGATTTAATCTAACTCCCATCTTTCTCAAGAAATGTTTTGTAAACACATCACAATCTATGATCTTGTATTTTCGGGCATAAAGGATTACTTCTATGTTGATATTGAAATGATCTATGGTATAGAACTCATCTTCCTGAGGCGGTGGAAGTGGAATCCGATGCCGTCGAACAATAGTACCTGAAAAAGAATTAGAATAAATTCATGGAGTAAATATCCTTTGCTCTAAGCATCACTGCACAGACTTGCTGATTTTTTATGTTTATATGACCAAAACAGATGAAAACATATGGGGCAAACAAAATTTCCTTCATTTAGCAAAAGAACTATTAGGATCTATTAACAACAAATACTTTACACTGATCATCTTCTGGAACCTCAAATTCTAGTATTTGACTGGAGTTAATACAGAAAATTACCAGTTTCTGGAGCAAACAGGAAACCACTGGAATAAATTCCCATTTGCAGGTGCAAATGGAACAGGTTAGTATTTTTTCAAACTATTTTTTCTCATTATGAGATGTCTTTTTCACGTTTTTTGAAAAGCAACAGCTGTCTCCAGTACTCATCAGTACCATCAATTTTTCTTTAAAAATAACCTAGCAAACAAAAAATTGTGCAAAACATGTGTGGTGGGCGTATATGGGAGGAACAAGATTTGTCTGTACATTTTGCAGAGTGAAGAGAGCCCTATATAACTAAGACTAGAGAGAAAAACCGCCATACCAAGGAGAAAAGTGTGACCTATCAAGCACAGAGGCAGGTGCATTCAACTGAGCTTCCTTAAGGAGTACACTGAAAGTAGAGACAACAGAGATTAGCTGGGCTGATTGCTGGCTGCCATAAAGAACCCATCTCAGAAGCACAAACTGAGGCATTCATAACCCATATAGTCTAACAGGAACACTAAACAAAAGAAAAAAAGAAAGGATGATGCAGGAGGAGAAGAAAGAAGAGAGACATTTTAGCTTTGTTAAAGTACACACTTAAATGTTCTTATTGATAATCTTTAAGTAAAAGGACTGTTATTCAGAGAGCATTGTATTTGTTTACATTTACCACATTAAAAGAGAAGAAATCTGCTATTGGTCTATCAGCTGAAAACTCATACATATATTGATGAACTGGGTGCTGACTGCTGATGATTAAGACACTGGAGAATCTCTCATATAAGGAAAAGTTGATAGTGCTGTGTTTGTTCAACCTGGAGCAGAGATAGCTCAAGGGGGAAACTTATCAATGTTTATAAATACCTGATGGAAGGGAATAAAGAAGACTAAGCCAGTCTCTGTAGTGCCCACTGACTGGACAAAAGGCAACGGGCACAAGTTAAAAGATACAAAATTCCATCTGAACACAAAAAAAAACACTTTTTCACTGTGAGGGTGATCAAACACTGGAACAGGTTGCCCAAATAGATTGTCGAGTCTCCATTCTTGGACATACTTAAAACTCAACTGGACATGGCCCCTGGCATCTGTCTCTAGCTGATCCTGCTTGGAAAAGGGGTGTTGGACTAGACTATCTTAAGAGATCACTTCCAATGTCAGTGATTTTGTGATACTACAAGTATTTTAGAAACAAAAGCTACAGCATCAGTAAGTTAAATAAATATGTAATGCACACGTTGAAGAAAGGTATGCAGCTGCATGTATGACAAGCTATGATTTATTCCAAGTGAAGTTAGAGTTCATAAAGAGCAGCAGATCAGCATAGCTGGGACTAAACTCTTTTTTTTTTTCATTGTTATGAGAGAACAAAAGGACAACAGTGAAAGTTTTGCCACATCTATACCTCAATATAGTTGTCTGAAAATACCCTGCGGAGAATAGAAAGACTCCAGTCTTCAACCTCAGGCTCTTTACTCCGCTTACCAACTCAGACACCTCTGTAACACCAGCTTTATAATGTGAATACCCCCTGGCTAAGGCCAGACAGCAACCACCAACCCATATTATTATAATAATTCCTTGCCACCACAGGTTCCAAACAACTTTAAAGTTACAGTAATTATAAAAAGTGCAACTTTAAGACAACTACAGTAAACACAAAAATTCCAAAACTAAAAATAATTCCAGTACTAACCTACTACTACAAGAATAGTTTATTAGACACAATTATCTAAAATGTCTGTCTCATTATCTCTCACTACAAAGCTGGATCTCTTTCCAGTGCCCTTCAGCTGTGCATCTGGTAGTGTTTCCCACTGAGTTCCGTTTGAAGATTTTCCAGCACTGCTATTTTGTTCTGGAGGTAGGTGGGGGTGGAGGAGGGCCTGGGAAGAGAGAGGGTAAAGAAAAGCAGAGAAGGAGGAGAAAGATATCGCTGTGTGGTTTTGTTTGGTGTTTGAAGGGCCTTTTTCCTACATTAGTCCATGGAAATTCTTTATTGCTTGTTTTATTTCCCTAAGGACTAATCTGTGTGAAATAGCTTCCACTGCTACGTTATCAGAGTTGTTTGTTAAATACTAACTCCTACAAGGAGAACATACTCTTATTTTTTCACAGGAATAATGCAACAAAGCAGATTTACTTTATGTTCCCATTAAAATAATTATTTAAGACCTGTTTGGTGTCACATGTACCAAATCCAACATTCTGGTTACTGTCCTTTAACCGTAAAACAAATGTGAACCTCTAGCTGCTTAAACATACTTATACCTGTATTTCAGATGACTCCTCATAGAAATATTAGTTAGAAAACATGGTAATCAGCACATTTTAATTTGATGCATCACACTACCATTAATGAAACCATATATTTTAAATTACGTTACCCAATTTTGGCTAATCCTTGTGTCAGTCCTACAATCATCAACAGATAATGTGCTAAGTCAGACCAGTCCTCCACATAAATGCAAAACCTCCTGAGTCATCATTTTAGTGAAAATACAATGGTTGACAATTTTCTATAATGAGTTTCTTTCTGAGGGCATATTCACCTCAGAATCAGTGAATAAGCCTTCAGCTAGTTTTTCATATCACTTTTTGAAGTATAATACACATACCCATTTTGTTCTGAGGGATAAGAATTTCTTTCCTAATGGAAAATGTCTTGTAAAGATAATATCTGTAGCAATCATTTGCTTTTATTAGGTATCACTGTTCCTGATCTACACATGGAGAGGATACATTTTATATCATTGAATTTGAAATTTAATAAAACCTGATCAGCTGATGTTGGGCCCCAGCACTTTTTAAGTTGTTCTTATTTCTGGAAAATAATTACATTTCTACATCTAGAGATTTGCTACGAGTTGTTAAAGGACGATCTGCGCATGCGTGACACTCAGGTTGCTCAGGATGAATGGCTATCATTGATGTTCCACAGAATCACAGAATGATAGGGGATGGGAGGGACCTCTGGAGCTCATGTAGTCCAACATCCCTGACGAAGCAGGTTCACCTAAAGAAGGTCACACAGGCATGCGCCCAGGCAGGTTTTCTTTTGTCTTTTGTCAGTTTACTGAGCAGGCTAGCCTACTGCACCACCAAACATTATTTTAAATATTTGCATCTGGTCAGACTAAAGCTCTCCTCTACTGTGCTCTTGTATAGAGAGTTGGAGTACTGCTTTTCTCTGAAAGTGGGGTGGCATTAAGTTCCCACACTTTAATTTGTATCATATCTTCTTCTCTCTCAGGGCTTCTGATTATCTGGCAACTACAGCAGCAGCTTTAGGAGACCTTAATACTACGTTAAAGCCTTTTGACTTTGGGGCAGCTCATGAAGCTGGGCAGCAAATGATTTGGTCTCTGCTGCTACACTGAGCTGCAAAAGAAATAAAATGGTATCAAGAATTTCCTCAGCACAGCTTACTAACTCACTCTGCACTACTCAAGAGGGCAATAGAGAGAGGAGAGGAACAGGTAATACTTGGAGTTTGTACACTCTTTGGCTGCTTGCACAGAAGGAGGAGAAGCAACCACTACTATTCTTGCAACACAGAGTGTTCACCTCAGTAAACAAAGGGGCTGCTTACATTCCCTTATTCACCCATCTCAGAACATAGCAAGGTCATGATTTGGCCACCATCAAGTATGGCAAAATCACAATTACTTCAAGGCCTCGGGGGAGGTCTTAAACTCTTAGATAATCAGTTATACTGGAGGAGCAGACTGCAACTTCACTTTCCTGCTTGTACTTTCCTCTTCAGCCAGCCAGCCTTGGGAAACCAGCCAGCAGGCAGCTCCACTCTCTTTTTCAGCTGGCTGACCTTGGGGAAACCAGCCAGCTGCTCCACTCTGCACTGGCTTGCAGGGCCTGGATTGCACTGGAAGCTACAGTCAAGCCCATGGGACATAAATGACCTTTTGAAAAGACAGCATCAGCCAGCCACAGTCCTGTTAAGTGGGAACTAGATCTACAAAACACTTGCACTGCCATATCTAGCCTGGCTCTCTATGGGAGAATTTTTCATATGGGAAGAATAATTAACATTCTGTCTCTGGAAGAACATAGTGGAGTTTGTTATGTGGTTGAGTTTACTGGCCTTTTCTTCACTCTGTACTCCTTTATCTTTAGTTAGTTCTTGTGCACTGTGATTGTCCTGGTATTTTTTGCTTTGATTCTGGTTTCTCAAGTTCAGGTTGGCTTCTGCATTCCTTTATGTTTTGCACTGAATATCTCCATTTGTATAGATTTCTTCTAATGCTTCTAATATTTTCCAAAGTTCAAACTATAGCAAAGCAGTTTCCAAAATTAAATGAAGTTTATGTTTCAGTTATTTAGTAGCAACCTTATCTGTCCATATTCGTGTCCAAGTACAGCAGCCAATTCCATAAAGGATTTTTTAAAGTCACTGAAATTACATTTCCCACAGCCCATTTATTTTGTCATTGTGAGATCAGAGGTAAAAGCGCATTTTCTGGCTTTTTTTTTTCACCCCAAACCTTGTTTTGGTTTTGCAAAATCATAATGGAAGCTAAAAATTCTTCTAATTTATTTGACACCTATTCCTTCACCAAATTTTCCTGCAGTCTATAAGCCTCTCCAAGTTTTTTTCTGCAAAGCCACAAGTACTACCCATAGTGGAGGGAGTACAGTGGGAAATTATTACTTTTCTCAAATCCCCCCATACCCAGGGACACCCATTTAGACCCTCAAGCTCTCACGTGTTCCAGGATCCCACCTGAGATCCTGGAACATTTCTTTTGTGTACACACATTTCTTTTGTGTACACACATTTATCCTACATAAAAGTACTCATACAAGGTCATAAAGGCCTTCAAAACATCCTTAAATGTAAGACTGTGAGAATTATTCTTTCCCTCTAATACTATTCAGTTAATTTCAGATCCAGTATATAAGGTGACTCCAATAACCAATAACACAAGATACAACCAAGGAAACAAGGGGAAATTGTAGCTTTTCTGTCACAGGAACATGAGTTGACCGCCAGGAACATCAGGCCTGAAGAGGCAACTTGCACAACCCATAATACAAAGACCATGGAAACATCTCATTGCTATAGCTAGATTCAAAAGAATCAGCTCTGAATTTGCTTAATCAGGCTCTAATAAACCTGGCCTCCACCTTCCCTCTCAAGGACATCACCTCTATCTCTCAGGTTAACTGTACTTCCTTTGTCAGTGGTCATTTGTTCTAAAGCCACAAAATCCAGAAAAAGCCACTTCCATTCCTATGGCACACAAGTCAAGGAAAACCTAAACCAAATGATGTCTCCCTCAAGTTCCCCAGAGAAGAGATCCGACATGCTTTTCCTCAGGTCTTGAAAAAGACCTGATTTGTCCAGGTAGGAGCAGGATGAAGTTTCTTGGAATTCAAAATCAGTTCCTGCTGAAGAGCCAACAAGATTTATGGCAAGAACTATACAACACAGGGAGAGAAGAGTCTGAAGTACTGGTTTAAGAAAAGATTCACAGGCAATCTTATCCCAGGTCTAACAGTAATGATGCACATAGCACCTTTAAATATTGTCCTACTCTGTAGACATAGAAACTGCTTATATTTGAAAAGAATATGGTAGTTAAATGGTTAACTTATTTTTGAAAACTGATTTGCTAAGAACCACCAGAATGTACAAAATATCTTTAGGGATTGGGAGGTGCAGTCATCCCAAGACATCCTGCTTATCTGGACTATATCCCTTGAAAACTTTTTTAATTCTGGCAGTGACCCATAAGCACCAAGAAGCGGCAGCTGTGTTCCCCCTCTGTAACAGTATGTTGACCTCTAGATCACATTTTCTTAATGTAAAGCAAGCCCATTAATACTCCAGTAAATCAGCTCAGTAAACCCTCCTCCAGAAGTCCTCAGACTGGCCCGAGTGCAGTGATATCACACTGAGACAAGGCAGCTTCTTAACTTAGAGGTGTCAAGGAAAAAATATTGTGCCAGGGGCACTTTAATCAGAAAAGAACCAACAGTCAGAAGCACAAAAGGTGCTCTCCTTCAATAACAGCAGAGATAGTGCAGGAGCTAATGAACAATTATAGTGCTGCTGCTAAAGAACTTACTGTTAGTGCCAAGATGGGAGGAGACAGGCTCAGGAACAGAGATCTAGAACACAAATTGCTTCTGCAGAAGTGACACAACACTGACAAAAGACCATTGTATGATTTCAAACAACTATATTAGAGGGGAAAAAAAAGTATGTTTGAGTATGGGAGGGGATTCTGCCTTACAAAACCTACATCTTCAGAAACTAAGACAATAAAAAAGTTCACATCATGAGCCACAACAAGAAATGGCAATTACAGCTGTTCACTTACATCTTCTTTTAACTAAAAGAAGTCATAGTATATATCCTTTGGAATGAACCAAGACTGTACTGAAGGAAGATATAAAGGGAAAAAAAAAAGTGCTATTAAAAATAGATACCTTGATTTATGCCACTGTTTTTCACTTGGGGTTCAACCACTTGAATTGTATCATCTTCAAGGTAGAAGTATATTTTACAATGTCTGATTCTATATAGCTCTTGATTTTTGTCAGGCACTTCTTCCTCAAAATAGGCATCAAAAGACAATACCTATTAAAAACAATAAATAAGTATAAAGCAGCAAAATCTCCAATGCTTTTACAAAATATGGAATAAAATAAACTTATATAGATTATATGTAATGAAATGTATAGATTTCAGGAAGTAGATTTATTTCTCAGAAATGTAAGAACAGAAATCTACATTAAATCACATAAATTTAAAATTCTTTGCTTGTCATTTTTATTATCACAACATCTAAGCAGAGATGGAACTCTGAAGTAAAGAAATAAATCAAATACAAAACTATCAGCAGGCTGCTTGGAAAATCTTCAGAACAAAGTGCTTTTGATAACACAATGAGGTCCTGAAGCAAATTTTAGGCTGCTATTCAATGAATTGCTGGAAAATCAAGTCCATTATGACAATGCATTATCACTGAGGTAAGTGGAAAGGAGAGTTCTTTTTAAGTAGCTCCTGCAAGCTGTCTAATGAATGGTACTGAAGACTATCAGAGAGAAATGACGTTTTTCAGGGGTCATTTAGAGCTGTGCAATATTGGCATTTCTAAACTTGCCTGGTTCTGCAATTCAATGAGTGGGAAAATTTCAGAGAGTATACCAACTGGTCTTCATGGTCTTTTGCAATAGCAATAACACAAGAAAAAAACCCTTCATAGGTGAGGTGCTCTGTGGTTCACTGTAGTGACTTTTATGTCTGGAGATCCCAGCTCAGACTTGGCAAACCATTACACAGGTTTTGCCCTTCTTGGTGTCATTTATGGGTTTTAATAACCAAGATCAATTTTAAGGGAATGTGCAAGAAGTATCTACTTAGTAGTGCATCACCTACCAGGATGCTTGCTGTGGTAAGTGTGTGCAGGAAGGCACTAATTAAAGCAGGATTCCATCCTGCCCCCAAAATACATTTGGTCAAATAAGCGCTAATTCATACTTCATTTTCACAATGATTCTATTTAGTAAATTCAATTGCTTTTATTTTTTGATTCTTTAGACAAAGTGAATCATCGAAAAAAGACAACTTAGCTGTTCCCTGTGTTTCAATCAACATCTGGCAGGCCATGGCTTGAAAATGTTTCAGATCTAGTAAGCTGGCTGAGATCCCTATATGACAGAACAGACCAGTTAATAGTCTGCATTCCTTTAGCACGTGCCTTTGACAACCTCAAAGTACTTCTGTGAATACCAGTGACAGAGATTTTAAAACATCCTAACAGACAAACACAACCTCTTTTTTTCTACATCTGTGGAGAGAGAGCTAGTGGCTTGCTCAGGAGCACACATGAGCAGCTGTCCTGCGTCCTAGTCAGACGTCTCTCAACAGGTCACTCTCCCTTCAGGTTAAGTACAACATGAGGAAAACTCTTTTTTCCACAAACTATTTCAAAGGCTAAAATCCCACTGAATTTCAGCACACGCCAAACAGTATGACAGACACATTTCTAGCAACAACCCTCCTGCACTGTGACCCGGCACCATTAGAGAAATAAAATTTAAATTATAATCAAATGACACAACTGTTACATGTTAAACCTGATGTCATTGAATCTTCATACAAAAGAATCTAGACACTACGAACTCTGGTTTGATTACATAATACAACATGCAAATTTCTGAAAAACCTACAGAGAAAATAGTTGAAAATAAATAAAAAATTATTCTGGCCACATGTAGTTTTTAAATGTGGATTTCACTGTTTCATGTATTAAACAAAAAACTCTGGATAAAACATCTGATATACAACAGAGACAACACGAACAACTCTATCATCCTTTAACATCTCTTCTGTTTGTCTAAATATTGGTGTAAAGTGCCATTTTTGGTTACTGAGATATCCTTCCTGGCCTCCAGGTACTATTCTGGAAAGAGTAGGAAACCTGTATAAATCTCTTGCATTAAGTCTCCAGGGGACTTAAAAGGTACTATGATGGAACCACTATATCCCAGTCTGAACATCCTGGGGTCCAGCTGAGAAGGAGCTGAATTTCATTCCTTGCTCAGCTGCTCTTATGCCATGCAACCATTGGAAATTTCCTTTGATGCTGTACCCTCTTCTCCCTGTTCTGCTAGTCACACCATAGTCGTTCAACAAACACATTGTTCAAGTGCCGTATTTGATTACTGATTGCTCTTGTCAATGATCTTTACTGAGAATGGTTGTCTCATGAGACGCCAGCCAGACAAAATGGTCTGTTTCCATAGAGCTCCAAGAACAACCAGGTCCTAAATACACTGCATTTATTTCTTTCACTGAGCATATACCTATGTCTTGCTTTACTCCATCTGAGAAGTCTATGCAAGTTCTTTTGCACTTAAACTTTTTTCTCTTTATATCCTTATCAACATGCTAGTGTATGGCTGAAATATACACAGCAGCCATCTGCAGTTTTACAAATCAAAACAGATGATTGAGGAAAGGTGAGGAGGGAACAGAAAAGACTTACTTTTCATTTTAAAGCCAAGTTAATTTAAAAAAATACTTGAAATGTAACACTTGCTAACTCTTGTCTCAACTGTAGTACATTGCTGTGTGCAAAGTTTCCATTGCACTCTTAAAAAAGTTAAATGTTACCTATGAAAGCCCAAAGTAACAAATTGAATAAACTCTGTGGCATTTTGTAAAGTTGGCACAATGTTTCCCTGGCACCTGTGGTAGTCAAGTTAGAAACATTGTTTCAAGCCCAGGAGGCCTCGTGTGTGTACTTCATTGTAGAATAAATAAAATTTACTGCTTCCTGTAATAATAAAGTTTTATGTCTGTCCTTCCTACAACTACTATCCAACTGCTGAAAGACAGAAACCAAAGACAATGGTAACAAAAGCAGACTACATTTAAAAAGATTAACAGCAACTCAAGCCATTTTTCATGTAGTTCATTCTGCTGAGTTGCAAACTGCAGCACTGGAAGACATACCTGCATTCTAGGCTCTGAACTGAGGAAGCTAAATTAGTTGGGTAGTAACAGTCTGCAATTAATACAAACACATGAGCCCTCCAGAGGCCAATTCTGAACCTGCAAACTCCTGTCCTGTATTTCCCCGTGGAAGAATCCACTGGTTACAGAAGAAATGTCAAAAGGCCAGCTTGCTCTTCTCGACAGCCAAGTTCAGCACTGTATGCTCAGTGGCAGGTCCCCACTGCCTCCTACCTAACCCCTGTATTTCATACACTTGGGTCCAAGTCCTACTAACTTACATAAAGCCCTGCAAAGCCAGCGTGCACCTTGTTGTAAGAAGGGTGCAGAAAAAGCAAGCGCAGGACTGGCTGAAGCCTTAACACTTTGGCACGTTCATTCTTGAGCACACTGCTGTAAACTATGTGAGCAACACCAGGGATTTCAGAGGCAATGCTAACTGAAATCACATGTATCTGTTCAAGGCTTACATTTTCTTGTAGTAGTTCTGGTCCACCAAAGAGACAGACGAATGTGTAATTGTACTGCAATCACCTGCATAGCTTTTCTTTAAAGCAAAAATTATGAGATTAGCCGTTCTTTCCAATATTTAAATACCGTAATCATTTAGTCATGCAACATTTCTGTGAACTGCTAAATGATTTCATTTTCTGTATCATTTTCCTTCCGATTGCAAGCCTTTTGCTTTAGAAATAAACCATCACTAAGCAGAATTTAATGTAAATTTAAACGTGGCAAGTAATGACAGTGCTACAAAATTCATATAATCACATATTTACAGTTCTTTGATAACACTCTAAAGGTGTCACTACATTCTTGCAAAATAATAATAAAAAAATATATAAAATTTAAATTCCTCTCACAATAAAGGACATAATCCACCTGCATTACACATGAACAGATCACACAAAAGTCAACAAGACTTTGAGCAAACAAACATCATGGCATAAGTGAAATTCAAGCCTACAGCACTGCACCGAGGTTACTGATTCCCAAGTGCCCACACACATTTTCTCTTGGACTGTGGTCTACCTTACGTTCATTCTTACCGAGTTACCAAATAATTCCTTTACTGTCACTGTTTTCACTAAAAAGAAATATGTGAACCACACTCTTATTTTTATTATATCCTGTAGGAGATGTACCCCAATACAGAAATATTTTTGTATGTTGCTTTATAACATGATACATGTTTACATTAATTGTCCAGTATATCAATATGATGGAAAAAATAGATGATACCACTGTTTTTGTCTATATAGGAGCTCTTTTTTTGCATCCACAAAATAATGTTCTGAAATATCAAACTGAATTTCATTTTTATACCGTCTTTGTCATATTGTAGCTATTCATAAAAAACCATACAGATACAGATTTCTCCATACCTGCTTGTCAAATGCTACCCAAGCAGGAGCATCACTTCCCATCCCTTCAGGAAACACGCTGTATTTGGGTTTCAGCTTCTGACCAGGTAACGGTTCACCTCCTATTCCAGGCTTATCTTCTCCAACCAGCATAGCAACATTATTGCAGTAACCCCAGTGCTGTGACCGGTGGAACTTCTCTTTCCCTATCTGTCAGAAGTTTGGAAGAAAAAAAAAGAAAAAAAAAAAAATTGTGTGTGGGTTTTGTTTTGTTTTGTTTTTTAAACCACAATCCATAGGAGTTAACTATCTAGGCAAGGGGGAATAATCATGTAAAAGTTTCTCTATAATTACTTTTAATACAGAGTCTAAAAATCTGTAACAATTGGAACAGTGCAAGTGAAGTGATATATTTTGGTGGTCAATTTGCCAGCCTCATAGAAGAAAATGGAAAAATATGCCAGTAATTTACCCAGGCTGAGAAACCAGATGATACTGGCCATTTCTCGTCTACCTCCATCCCTGCAACAAGGATTGAGGCATGTAGTAGAAAGAAGCAAATCACCTATGAGAACTGTTGCAAAAGGTAGAAGGAAAAAGCATTTTCTATAGATCTCCAGGGGACAAATGGAAACACTTCAGAAGTATGCAGAGAATAGCCTGCTTTCATTATTTATGTCAAAGATCTTATTTACACTTGCATCCCCAAGTGCAAAATAAATAGCTCTATACTAGTGGATACACTTAAATTTTGGGAGGTTGGATCTGAATCAAAAGACAGAATATTCACTCCATCTGGGCTTATTCTAGAATAATGTCTCTGTAGTGATTTCTTTATATTATTACAATCTTTTCCAGGCAATTAATAATGGAGTGCTTAAAAAAATATGCACAACCAATTGCAATGAAACCCAACTTGCCTACTTGCATTTCTTTCTGGGGCTGTAGCCAGTAGCCTTGAAGTGATGCAGAAAAGCTCCTGCCTGTTGTAATGGCTTTCCTAATGAGCTGCCTGCTTTGCTGGCCAGTTCCCTCAGAGGCAGCCGGTGTAAGCTGCACTAGGGCACCAAACCCCTAACGACCCCAAACATCAGTCTTCCACAAGAAGACAGGGACATCGGAAAAGCGAACAGAAAGCTCCACTAACTCTTCCTCCCATGAGCAGCAATCCTGACTCATTAGCTCCTCTCACTCCACTATTCCTCTCTTTTTTGCCTGCTCAGATCCTTGAAACACTTTGTCTGGGAAGGTGGAGAAGGGCCACTGGGTAACTGCACCCTGGCACACATCGTAAAGGGAGATGGAGACTACTGCAGCCGTGCCCTCCCTCTGCCTGGGACTGGGTGAACATGAGGGAAGATGTGGCTGAAGGGGGAGGAACTGATGTTATGGGTGAGCACAGAGATGGTCTTGGGTAAAGAAAAAGGCTGTACAGCAAAATGTTTCATAGCAGCACCAGAGAAGGTATGTTGGTAAAGTAGCAGTGGGCAGGCCAAAATTACCTTCCCCCCCTATATTTGGAAGACTGGGCATCACTAATTCTAACATGCATATATTTAAATCACTACTCCACAGAAAAGTGTAGACAACTCTAAGTTACTATTATAAATCAAAAAAAAAAAAAAAAAAAAAAAAGGTACAAATGACCATTTTTCATCGTGGCAACATTCTAGTGCTCCAAGATAATGTAACACATGCTCAGCACAGCAGTTCTGGGAACCAGTGCAGTGAAGCAGCAAAACCTGAAAGTAACCAAGTCGTGATTTCATTCTGCCAACGTGAGATGGAGGAATTTGAAAGGCAGCTAACCAACCCCGTGGCTCGTATATACGAACTACTGCACACTGAAGGTTACAATCTGAACTGTTCACCTGCTTCGTGGTGCTCTAAATCCAATGACATAGGACAGAGAGCTGTCCTTGATATGAACAGCTCAATCGCTACTTCAGCTTAACCTTTCCTGAAAATCCTTTTGCATGCCACTTTTGCAAGGACAGCAGTATGAAAATAATAAATGACTTGCTATTTTTACAAATTACTATTTTTAATACCATAATAATCAACGACCATAACCTTGCTTAGGTTAACAAAAGCTGGGCTAGCCAGCACCCTTTGAAAAAGTCATTGCAAAAATGATAAGGTTTCTCAAGATAAGGTTTGCATACTGGGTACAGTAATGACCAGGAGAATGGAAATACTTCCCCAAAGGAGATATTTCAAAGCTAAGCAATGTTTTGAATAGAAGTGAATAAAAGGATATGTGGCAAGTACAATAGTTTAAAGAATAATAAAAAGGAAAAAAAGAAGTACTCCTGAACCATGTTTATAACTCAAGATCAAGGGTTACTAAATAAAAGAGAAAATCAATTAAAGGAATTTTTTGTGTGTGTAATGACTAATTAGTCCCTGGGCTGTCCTGCCACACAGCATTGCTCAAGCCGGAAATTTAACAGAGGATATATTTGTATATTTGCAGGAATATTTGTAGGTATATTTGCAGGAATAATGCCCAAATAAAATATTTTATATCAGCATGTCCTTTTGAACTGTGATATGAAATATCATGCTTCAGTGCATACGGTAGGCATTGACATTTAGGTATTAGGAGGAGATTTTCATCCCACCCCTCCCTCCAGAAGTGAGCACGGGCACTCTCCTGGTATGGGACTCTGGAACAGACAGGCACTGACAGGGTCTGGCAGTCACTTTGTAACACACCTAGACTTGGGATAGTTTTCTTCCTCTCCTTTTGGTGCTACTGAGCTGCCCCTTCTTCTTCTACTTCATTTTTAAATAATTTTCTTCCTCGATAAGTTGATAGGGAGAAGTTAGGGACGAAACTAGGGAGAAGTTAGGGAGAAGACAGAATGGAAGGAAACTTTCTGCATTTATCAGTTCAAATGTGGAATAACTACAGTCAAGCTGAGTGTTAAATGGGAAATTTCTAGGCAGAAATATCTGATTTATACTAAAGGTGCTATAGAACAGATTCACTTTTTGCCACAGCAAGCATTTAATTATTTTCCCATTATTACCAAAGCATGAGTTAGGGAAAAAGGCATAGTTATCAAAGCACAGCAAGGGTGGCACTTTTCCTGAGCAAAGGAAAGCTTTTCATGTCCCCAGAGCTTCTTCTGGAAGCATTTGCTATTCATATCCTTTTGGGTTTCGGTGAGTTACAGTGTGGTAAAATGTTCATCGAAGTAATCCAGGCTTACCTGCTCCTGCTGGAAATTTTCCAGAATTTACAGATAAATTTGCAACAGCATTCACAATTTTATATGAAAAAATACATGGCCCAACAGCTGCAATTGTGTTAAGAATCTTTTGTGGTATTCTTGTAACTTTTGAGGGTTCAACAGAAAGATCATTTTAGATTCCTAATCACAGAATTACTTATAAGCCCCTTCTCCATGAAAATCACCTAA